>JAFIDM010083173.1:0-30131 GCA_023159025.1 Thereuonema tuberculata | reverse complement strand
AATTTGCCATTTTGTGTATATTTATTTTACAAATTAATCCTTTACAGGCTAAGCATTGTGCTAGCGGGTTTTATATTGCCTGCCTTTTTTATTCTTAATTTGTATTGAGGTTTTTTTTTAACTCAAGGGCCATTGTTTTGTTTGTTTGTCCTTTGTTTATGTTTCTTTTGATTCCACTGAGCTATGAGTACTGGATGAATACAACTGACGAAAGCTAGGAAGCTAGAAACGGTCTGTCTTGGATTCCCGGTACGAAAATTCCCGAAATAGCTTATTGAATGTTTAATTTTATGCGCTTTATCTTTCCTTGAAATTTAAGTAGCTCTGTACAATAAGGAAACAAAAACGCACATAAATGAAGCAAAATTCACTAACAAGCTGTTTTTGATACTTTAAGACTGGGAATCGAGACAGCACTGTTTCGGGTTGCATAACCCTCCTCAGCTAGATTCACGCAGTACATCTAACCCAGTGAAGTAAGATAAAATACACAACATACAAACGGAAAAAACAATTACTGCTTAACTAAAACAAAATATCAAAAATAAGTTACGAATAAAAAGGGTTCAAAATAATTACCTCTAACATTACGCTTAGCTTGATTAACTATAAAAGAATAGAAGATCATCAAATCTAAGTGCACCACATTAAATAATAGTTACTATCAACTATCTAAAGAGTTGTCCTGTCCCTAAATGTTGATACATTTTAAACATTTTTATACGATTTGGTTTTATTGATAATGAAGATAAAACTATTAATCACAAATAGTTTTTGGCCAATAATGAGATCCAATTTCTATCAAACTCAACAGGGATCACAGTTAATAACAATTGTACATTAAACTTTCTGGTTTCTAAAATAAACAGTTTTTAATTCATCGGAGTTGTTGTTCGTTGGAGCTTCTCGCTCTTCAACTATTTGTCGAAGAAATATCAAAATCAATAATGGCTTCATTGTAAGACATATTTCGAATATCTCGTGTAGTTTCTGAATATTTGTTTGTAGTTTGTGATCAATTCCCTTGATCATAGACGGATGAATAATTCGACTTAAAATTGCATTTTACATCTTTCATGTTCAATTGTTTTTCTTCTTTTTTCGCATTTTAAGTGTGTATTACACAAAATCTAAAACACGATATCTACAGCTAACTACTCATAAAACCCCACTCATTTATATTGAATCCACCGTAGTTATTACAAGATGGTGCGAAGTAATTATGAAATCGAATTAATAAATTAAGAAATCAGAATTTTTAACTGGGGCTTTCTCCAGATCCTCTTTTCCTAATTTCTTTTGCATTTTACCACGTGGCCATCAGTTATTTTCTTCTAAGTATAGAAACACAGAAAATCAACGATAAAATAAAAAATAAAGACGATGAACCGCTTGATAAATGTTCCTGTTCTTGAAACTTCTTCAAAGTCGCCCTAAGCCTATTTTCGCATTTGTTGACACCACTGATAACAGTGACATATTTGGACGAATTACTGGGGCAATAGTTCATCACCACCTGCCTTCTCTCTTAAATTTTGTGCCCAGGAGTAATTCCCAAAGCTTCTTTCAAAACAGGACTATCTTTCTCGCATCGTATATCACTCGTATCAGTCATGACTGTGATCCAATGGGACACTTGCCAATGGGCACAATGTCAGTCTGTATCTTAAACCACAAGCAGCGGATCACATTTTGGGAATTACTGAGTTTAAGAATAAACAGCTTGCTTAGCTGTTAAGTTTAAGCAGATTAACTACTCAGGCAATCTAATCCAAACGTCCAATTACCGTGCAATGTTTATGGTTTAATTTTAGCCAGAGGTGTTAATATGTTAATGTAAGTTTACTTGAGGTCCGTTTTTACTGGCAGACCAAGTAATACCGTGTCTCTTGGCATAGATCTTTTTTTTTAAAAAACTTAACTGGCTATTGCAGTGAAATTACGTATAACTTAGCAACATTTAACTGATAACTATCTGAAGTAAGATATGGTAGCTGCCATTAAGTATAAAGCTTAAAAAAACAAAACAAAAAAATGCTTAAAACTAACCAAAACCTTTTAGTTACAAGATCTGCTACATAAAATTTCTCAAAAAATGGGCAACATACTTATTTTTAATATCGTTTTAGCGGTCTCACGTTACAGTTAACATAGGGAAACGCTCTTGCTTTTGTGTTGTCTGTCCGTCACACTGTATGTCACAGTCTGTAGCGGTCAAACGATTAGAGATATTAGAATGAAACCTTCACCATTGTGTTCAGCATCATAAAGTAGGTGACAACGTAAAAAAAATCAGACCTGTAGGACCACTCCGTGACCCCTCAAATTAACGTTTTCCATAGCAGTGTTAGTAATAATGATAACAATTAACACAGTAATAATACTGATGCTTCATTATAACAATACTAACAATTGCCAACAGGACGTCATTATTAATATTTATAAACGTATTGTTGCATAAATTCTTTAACATATCCAAATAATGCACTAAGCATTGTATTAGCTGCCCCTACGTTACACCTTGCCTGTAAAACATAAAGGAACGGTCTTGCATTTAAATGCTCTTAACTTTTAATTATTTTGTTTATACAATTGTGCTTATTATGGAGCCGCTTTGCTTTTGACACTGTCTAAAAGCATTAATTACCTTGTTTGTCTCATTATTTATTTAGGGTCTGCTTTGTACTAAAATGAAATAGGAATTAGAAAATAAATAGTCTTAGATCCAACAATGAAAGTTTCAGTTTGTTAGGATAATTAGTTATTGAATTAAGTCACTTTTTTTTTTTAAACTAATCTATTTGTTTTCTTTGGGAATTTCTGTTCGAGAACTTTTCCCTTCGAACTCTGTTTTGTTTGTCACTAAACACAGATTAGTTTGATCACCTGAAAGCTGTAGTTATTTTGGCCAACTCTTTGTGTTGCCTCATATACAATTTTATGGCAATCTCTCTTTGTGTAGGAAGCCCTTATGTAATCATCCAAACAAAAGAAAAACTGGTTGTCTGGTAAAAATGATTCCTGGTTGTGGATGCGTTATTTGTATGGGGCTAAACAAGCTCTGATTTATACTATTACAAACCAAATCTGTTAATACTCTTTGAAACCTTTGATTCTAATGATCGTTTGTTGTAAAAAGAAATTACATAACCCAAAATCTTGGTTATTTTCATTTGTAAACTTTTCCTTAATAAGGCGGAACTTCATGAGGTTGATTAGAATCTGATGACGCAGAATTTAATCCATTTAAAGTGAAGTTAATTGAAGGGTTTAGTTAATTTGAGGAGTTATTTATAGTTAAAACTCTGATTGGTGATTATTCACTAATGCGTAGTTAATTACAGTTAGCAGTAAACAAAATTTTAGATATTTTGCGGAGAGAAATTTAGGTAGGTGAAGTTTTAATTTATTTAGGAATGAAATAAAAAAGTAATTTTTATTCCCTCAAATTACACAACAGATCTAGTAAAGATGTGGTCAGAAAGATTATTTTAATGCGATATTATTTAAATGGAGAGCTTGTTACTATTATTTTAATTCCTTTCCGTAGTTAACTTTCAGTGAATTAAAAATGTTTTAAAAATGTTTTTGTCAGAGCTATGATATTTTTTTTGAGAATGAGGACATGGGATCTATTCCCTTGTGTCACCTACCCTGCATTTTAATCTTTTTAGCTTTGAAATGATTGAAAATTCCCTTCGTAATGTTATTTTGAACTATTTTCAAAATGAAGAAGCCTTTCAGGAAAATTTGCTCAAATATTAATTTTCTTCTTTTAGTAAAAATAACGTAGAGATTAATGCGTGATTGACAAGCGATGTCTCCATCTCGCAAAGTGGAATAGAGACGAGAAATGAAAAATAATCTTCCTTGGTGAGCATTTCCCGCCTTCTGAATAAAAGTCCTCAACGCTAGAGCCCTCTTACGTCATTTGAGGAAGCACATAAGGTAAGGACCGTATATGATAATTATTTATTTGAACGAATCAAACAATTTAATATAAAGTTCAAAAGCAGAAAGGAGTTTAAGGGCAGATGCGTTGAAGTTCCACAACATTTATTAATTGAAAAACTGTTTACCTTAGTAAGCTGAAACTAAGTAATCAAAAACTAAGTAAAAACTAATTGGTTTTTATGTGCTAATATTCAAAGATGATTATTTTTTTTCTGCCGTATTTTCTTTATATATATATATATAATCAACCCGAGTTTTAGTGGCTTTCCTGCTGACTGAGAATATGATCTCGGAATCAAAGGTTACGTGCCCGTCGTGTGTGTGTGTGGCAGGGAAGCGACCAAAAAGAAAGG
Organism: Thereuonema tuberculata; assembly: GCA_023159025.1. Classification (NCBI taxonomy): domain Eukaryota; kingdom Metazoa; phylum Arthropoda; class Chilopoda; order Scutigeromorpha; family Scutigeridae; genus Thereuonema; species Thereuonema tuberculata. The sequence goes on along the minus strand of JAFIDM010083173.1, from coordinate 25,824 downwards.
TTTAGCCTTTGACCTTACCTCAAGTGATTTACGATTGACCTATATCGATGAAGAATGAGTATACCTCAATAGTAAAGGTACCCAACATTTGGCATCTTATTTGTATTTCAGTGTCTTATGGTTTCGGAGGAGTAGCAGGCAGAAAAACCCAATGTTTTCTTTTATAAATATGGATGCATAAAAGTCGCAAAGTGCCTCGAACTAATAAGTTATTCCTTTGTAGAAAGTAAATTAATATTAGAAACTCATTTAAAATAGACTCTAACGAAGTAAATGTCTCGCCAATAAAACAAATCATGATATATAATAGAAAAACTGATTTGAGATGATTGAAATCGAGAAGTAATTATAAAGCATAAAAATAGTGCTTTTGTTAAATCACATTGAAAGAAATCGGCTTGTCTTTTAAAGTTCCATGGTTTGTTTCTCTATTTTCGTCTGTGTCATATCAGACTATCAGTGGTAAAAAAAAAAAAATCACTATTTTTGTTTGAAATTGAACTATATTGTTTCTGCCCCGTTGTATCAATTGTTAAAACTCATCAATCGACTGTTTTACAGGAAATCTTCTGGTGTTGATTTGGCAGTGAAGCTCAGTTTGAACTTCATGCGAATATAACATCTTTCAAGTAATGATACCATAATGTTCACTACATCTCATTTTTTCTCTGTCTAAAGTAGAGAAACTACAGTAATATTTTCTGTAAGCTCTTTCCAAGAAAGTAAGCGAGGAAATAACATTAAGATTAGAGCAGATTTTAGAATTTATTTTAAACATTCGGACATTTGAAAATAAATAAATAAATATGACATGACAGGTTAGTTTTTATAAAAACATTTGTCCATGATTCATCATCAGTTTGAGAATTCGGAATATTTGTCATTCAAAAAAAAAAATGACAATTTTACTTAACGTTATATGAAATTATCAAAATTTCAACAAATAAAATTTATTTTGAATATATTATATTTTTTCGAAATTTCCATTTTGTTGTCTTTAAAAAATTTCAACCGCAATACGGAATTTGGTTATGAAATTCAGATAGTGTAAGCGAGGAATAATTGTTAAACAGAAATAAACAAGCGAGCCATTTATTTTTATCCATATCCTGTTTTATTTCCTTATCTTGGGCAGCAGTCTTAATCTTTTCATTGTGTTTAAAGAAGAGGAAATATATGAAGCATATTTCTTCCTTTACAAAACCTCTGTTTTGTTTCTGGAGCCATTTTTCTAGAACATCTGTTCACATCGCATTTCTAATAGCTTATTTACTTTGGACGTTGACCACCAGGGTACATCTCAATCAGACAACATCATTTCTGTTCTGCAGAGGTGGGTTACTTGCATAATACAAAACCAAGAGCTGTGAAAGAAGAAAAACGTCTGCTACGAAGACGAAAATAACCTCAGGGAAATCCTTTAGCATCTTCATGATTCGCTGTTTCCTCGAAACATCAGCAAATTTTAAAGAAATGAAACAACAGAGAGGGATATTCTTTAGAGAAACTGAATAAGTGCTGACAAGTGAAGGCTCCGTATGTAAGTGAAGAAATTAGTCTCAAATTAGTAAACAATATATAGCAATTAAGCATCAATGTAGGTATGTGTCATAAAATGGTGTTTCTTACGATGTATGTGATGTACAATGGATGACTAATTGCTAGCAAAGTGCTGCGTTTTTTACCGATTGAAAATTGGAACTATTTACGATGTACATAAAATGGTGGCGTTTCTAAGTAGGTCCAAATACACTAAAATTATTAGGAAATCCACCTAAGCTATCATTTGAATTCCTAGAATTAGATTTAGATTACAAAAACAATAGCTGTGTGTTGAACAAGGCTTCTAGACTTATCGATTGGAATCTGAGTTCGAATCCCGGAGCTGGCCTTGTTTAACTTTCTCATTCTGTCTATCTTCTCTTATTGTTCAACGGTTGTTCAACGGCTCGGGCTTCAATTCATGTAAGAATTAGAACAGTTGAAGTTAAGCTTCAAAATAAAATTTGAGTAAGAGGGTAATGGGCAATACACTGAAGCTCGGTTATAACGCGGTTGTTTACATCTCGAATTCGGATGTAATGCGATTTGGTCTTGGACCCCTTTCAATTTTGATGTAAAATTGTAAAATTTGCCGTTTTTCCGCCTAAAATCAAATCAAAGGTGTAAATTAATAGGCTTGATTCCTTATTATTTACAGTAATTGAGACTCTATACCCACCCTAATTTCACGAAAATGCTTCAAATACAATATATTTTTTAAAAAATACCAGAATCGCGGACTTTTTCGTTTAACCAAAATGAATATCGAGATCTATTTTTCTGCCATTTTTCTATTTTAAAGTGTTGAAAAGGTAATGATTTATGTATTTATAAATATAAAATTCTCTCACATAGCTCTGAATGATGTAGGTAATCGCGAAATGACCATTTTAAATCGATTTGGAATCGTGTGGTCGATAATAGTGTGCGATAAACGACATTTGACGTCACGAAGTAATAAAAGTTCGGTTATATCGCGATCTTCGAAATCTTGGATCCGAAAGACCACGTTATAACCGAGCTTCTGTGTACATTTGAATTTATTTGTTTGTGAAAATAGGAGTATTATAAGAATTAAGATAGATATAAGTAAAGCAATTACTCCTCCTAATTTATTAGGGATAAATCGTAAAATAGCATAAGCAAATAGGAAATATCATTCTGGTTGAATATGAATAGGAGTTACTAAGGGATTCAGTTTTCTGTCTTCAGTAATGATGCTTTGTTAAAAAAAATTCATAGAAATTGCCTCTTATTTGACAACTTCTTTTTGAATTCCGAAGTTGCGTTGTTTCTATCTCAAGAGAATCATAATCATATAAATTCTCACTGGACAACAGAGGGCAATTGATATTTTCCACACCATGTAGCATTGCTTTTCTTTGTAAAGTTAAGACAAATCAGAAATATTCATATACATTCAAGTTATTTTTCGAAGAAATATAGTTTATATATTTTTTGTTCCAAAAACTTAAAATAGAGACGTTGCGTACTGATGAAATTTTTTTCTTTATACGATGGAGGAATTTATTTATCTTGTTGTTACTTCCTGTTTATCGAATCTAAAAATGCAAAAATCTGATGATATACCAGTAGATCTTATTTTCAAACTTTTCTGTAAGGTATTTTCTTCATAAAATGAAAGAAATGACGGTGAGATGAAATCGATACGAATAAAAAAAGAATCATTCATAAAATTGGTCCTCTTCCCATGAGTGCCTTTGAACTTCCTCTGTTTCTTGATCCTCCAGAGATAGAACAGCGCAGTTCATTTCCTTGTTTATGTAACTGACATCGACAGCACAACCCATTATTTTACATGTTAGCATTTCAGAAGAATTCTTACTTTTATTTATTTATTGTTGATATATCATCGCCTGTGTTTTCTTTTCGTTCGTTCATCCTATGTTAGGTTTTCCTTTGTTTGTCTCAGGAAATTTCCATCTTTGGTTTCTATGGAGACAACGTCGAAGGCATTTTGAGTTTTGCATTCCAAGTTCCCGAATCGCATGCAAAGGCTTAAGTTAGCTTGGGTTCTCATTATTTTCCAAATTCTTATTCAAATTGCACTGAAATAATTTTTCTTTTCTTAGCTTTTGACTATAACCCCCCCCCCCCCCCCCGTTCATCTAAAAAGACCCATCTCCATAAATACCCTAAATACGGTCGAGTCTAAAACGAGTGGTGTCAAATCAATTGGCAATTACTTGGTCATCGCTTCCCCTCCCATCCACCCTTTCATGTTACTTAAGTCCCTATCAAGAGAATTGAGGTGAGAAATTTTATTCCAACATAAAAAAATATTGATTCGATATGAAGCTCTTACTAATAAAAGCGCTTAGAACATTAAAAAAATAACATGCTTTAAAAGGAAATGTTAGATATAACACAGATAATACGTTTGTTCGTCTTTTATCCAAAACAGTTGCTTCTAAAAAGATGTCAATGTAGTAAAGTGTTTCATCATTTAATGAGGGAAACAGAAGCTGAGGAAAAAGGGTCTATAATTAGTAATTATCATTAGTTAATTATCCTAATAAGCTGAAATTATCCTAATAAGCTCTGTTGAAATAAACCTTCTTCTAAGTTCTTTCTTTGTTATTGTTAGTAAAGATCATATTTATCTTTACAATATCAGAGTAATAATTTTTCTGAAAGGTTTTTCTTTCTATAATTTTTTTATTTCAGTGATTTCAAAAAAATGCTCTAACAAATTTTTGTATTGTTCTTGATATAAATCACTGAAGAAATTACTGTACAGTCACTGCATAACCTGCAGGTACTTCTTCAAATAATATAAGTAAGTTTTGTTTACAATGTCAAGTTCACGACGATGAGGATTTTGTAATTAAAATTTATTGTTTTTATTATTATCGTCGAAGAAATGTTTAAGGATGGTCATACGGTAAGGCTTGGAAGAAAATTCACAATAAAGATTGCTTTTAACTTCATCCTGTATTATCGAAGAAAGATGCACATTTTAATATCAAGAATTAGGAATATTAATTTGTATGAAATTATACCAAACTACTGGGCAAATAGTCGGTAATAATTCATTTGTTCAAGTGATAGAGATGCTATCGACAGGAGGAACTGAGTTGTTTGATTTCTGATAGAGATCAGGATTTTCTCTGCTTTTTATTCTCCGATTCAGACTCAGATCTCTGTCAAATGAACTATATTTTCTAGAAAATAACTTCGGACTTGCCGTAGATTTCCAGTGTATTCCATTGGTCAAATGTCTTTACTCCAATATCCCTTCATCATGACCTAGGCTTCGAGTACGTTATTGCTTTTGCTATGAATATAATTTAAAGGTATACCAGCATAATTGAAATGAAAATTTATTAAATACATTTCTATTAAATATTAATGTAAATAGCACTACAATTAACTAAATCTAAACTTGAGCATTTAGGTAACATTTAATGCATAATAAATCAGAATCTACTGTGCAGTGACAGAAAAGCTTAGAGAAAATCGGTAGGTTTTAATCATAATCTACGGATTCCAAAGTAATGAGACACAGTTTCCATTGTAAAAGACTCACTTTGTCAAATAGTTGAACATTGAAATTTATGCTCTCAGGCCCTAATTCTCATTAATGTAAAAGTCCACATCCATACCATTGTTAGCACAGTTGATTCCCTAAAGATATTTTTTTCCCACTTGTAATCTTTCTGAAATTGAGTGAATCAAAAGTCAACGTCATTTGTCTTAATCGTGTAAATACGGTAGCTCTAATTTGAAATTCTTTTGAGAAGAATTGCCTGAATGCTGTTTAAATGACAATGATTTATTCTTAACTTTTTAGGTCGAAGATTCACTCAAATCTAACCAATTAAGTTTCAACTAAAACGAAGACACATTAAAACACACTCGTGTGGCTTAGTTTAGCTTAATTAATGATGGCTGTCCACAAACACTTTCAAATGTTGTCTTCCTAAATTGGTATAATTAATCTTTGTCTTCTATTAGGATTTATTTGCAGTCTTTAAACATTTTATTCTCGGGTTTTATTGCTCCACAGGAAAAAAGGCCTACAAAAGGCTTATTGTCCATTCTGTCTGTCTATCAGTAATTGCTAAATTAACCAACTTGATTTCAGTGGGATTTAAGATTGTTTAAATATAATATATTAGAATTTGTTGGAATTTGGAATTCCTCTCCCCATTTCAAGCATTCATTAAATGTTTTTGATGATTTAATGTATTTGCTATTTTGTATATTTTAAATAAACAGTTTTTTTTCTTTAGGATATTTGTTCAATATTTGTAATTCTACGTATTTCTGAATCTTTTAAGCATCTAGAAAGGTTGTTTTGTTTTGTTTTGTTTTTTTATATTTGTTATTAAGAAAGTATTATTTATATTGTTGCATTCGTATTGTAGCCTATATCTCAGCTGGAATTAGCTGAAAACTTGAATATTTCCTCAAAATTTCTTAAATTTCTTCATGTAATAAATAAAACTGCAAATATGTTCATATATTTTTACATAAATCTTATCGCCTACTTCTGAAGTCTTGACTGAAGATGAAGGATGAGTCGAAACTGTTTCCGAATCTTATGTCACGAACGAAATCGAATTAATTCGCTTCGCGTTTCATATAATTATTACAATAAAGTTTTAAATAGAGACTGTGGAATAACTGTTCAGTAATTTCTGTTAAAAAGTAATTTTTTTTTATAATGTTGTTTGAAGTCAGGTCATTAACCAGGTAAGATTCGTTGTTGCATTGTTATTCTATATTAGTTTCGAACGCACTTCTGATTCGGATTCCTCATCAACAAAAACACAATTATGAAGGAAGAACAATATAGTGTTTCATCTACTTGAAGATAAGCACTTTTGAATCACTGTCATCACAAATTCACAAGATTCTTTTGACGTGAAATTGCTTTTGAACTTTTGCTTCTGACCTTTTTGCTCTTCCTTGGATATTAAGAGGTGTTACGTATAAGAAAGAATTGAATATTTACTTTTCATAATTCTCTACAATATCCGCCTCTTATCAATAGCGCCAAAATCGTTGACTGGCAGCAGTGTCATCAGTCCTTGTGATTGGTCAAACCTTATTGTCTAATGATCCTTATGGTTAATCTGTCTCTGATTATTGGAATATATGTACAGTATTCCCTTATAATTACTTTTATCACCTTGTTATTAAAATTTAAAAATAGAAAGTATCAACATAAAAACAAGCAAATTGAAACCTAATAGTAAATTATAACTTTGTCCTTCAAAACTAATAACCCCTGATAAATTCAAAGGATCCTATTTATAGTAATCTTCTGACGATGGAAGAAATATGTTTGTTTTCAGGAAAAGTATTAGTGTTTCAGGCAATTCACTAATGACTCGTCTATTCCAATTTCCTATTCAACCATAATTGGGTGGAATTAAATCAGACAAATTTCTTGAAATGTTTGTCAATCATTTAATTAAAGACAGTATTTTAGAAAACTCCGGCTGTTGGATTCTTAAGTTTGTGAAGATATATAGCTTAATGAACAATTTAATTAATGGAGGAGAATGTATATATAAAATATAATACAATTGTACATATTACGAGATTATAGAATAGCGTCTGTGATTAATTCTGAGTGTTTTCTTTACAGTCTATCTCAAATTTCATTGATAAAAGGCTAATCATGATCTAAAGAAATCTAAGACGGACTAAAGATAAAGTCCATAAATGGTTTAAAATAAAAGCTTCCCAATATTTTTATTTCTTTTATCCTTCTAGGCAATGTTATTGTTGATTCGACTATTTTACATTTGTTTTTAAGAAAGCATGTTTAGAAAATATATATTTTAATATTGTGAAAATATAATACTGCATTAGGTTCTAATCTACATCGAATCAGATGTTTTATTTTATGAATCAGACAAACTGGTAGTGATATATTGTTCTCAGTGATTATCAAATAGTTTTTGTGTCATTCCTACTTCAGGTTCTTGATGATGACAGCTGTAATTTCCTCAATTGAAACATTAACTACAGGAATAGATCAGCAATCAATTCTTTCTAACTAAAGCGTAGGTGTTAAACTTGAAAGCTTCACTCTGAAATTAAAGAAATAGAGGCTGTCGTCATTAGCAATCAAACTGTGCGAAGTAAAGCTGGGAGGGTCAGTTCAATGTTCCCTGGTTCGTACAGAAAGGAACAATGCCTCCAACCAAGAAAGTTGAGTGATCCCAAGGAAATAGAAACGTTACACTCTAACCTTCTCCGGGAATTGAACTCCAGTTTCTAGTCTAAGAGAAGAGGGAAGCAAATCAATAGGGGGCGCCAATTCCATGCTACCAATGCCCCAGCGACATTTTTGCTTTTTTTCCCTTTTTTCTTTCTTATTTCCGATAAGAAAATACATTTGTATAACGCAGTTTTAGGATATTTATATTATCTATATTAGTAAAAAAAAAAAGCCGTTTAAAAGCGTTTTATTTGTTCTTGGTAAATAGTTATTAAAAAAGTTCCAATTTTTCAATAATGCCGTATTTGCGGTAAAGGAGTTCTTGAGAGACATCTCCAGAGATCTAATATAGAGGGATTACAGTCTTCCACAACAACATGCATTACGTTATTTCGTGGAATTACGCAGATGTGGTTCTAAAATTACCACAGCAACCTCTGATGTCCCTTAAGTCTCGATCTTTCAAAGACTTCTGGAGTTTCAAAGTCACGAATGTTTTCATTTTATGCAAACTTTTAAACCGGAAGTAATTTCTAATTTCCGTCGAATTCCTTTGAGCATTCGAATGAGGAAGTAAATTTGTTTTCGAGATCTTTCCTCTGTTTACACACGGTTTATTAAACTAATTAGTTTGAATTCCTTTTGCTAGATTTCGTTCTAATGTGACGCATATTAGTAATCAATAACGTATAAAGACATTAATGTATTACATTTCTGTAAAAAAAAAATTGAAATCTTCAATGAATGAATTTAAATGACCAAAATAATGAAAAAAAAAATGTAATTTTTTTTCTTTTGTAACTTTTCTTCGAAAGTTTGCAACTTCAGTTTCAAATCTCAAATGGAAAGAAAATTAATTAGAAATGATTCTACATCATAAAATGCAGAGCAGTTACATATTGCCTACCTCTAATGTGACATTTCAATTATTTCCCATAAGATTTTCAAAACACCACATGAAAATAGATATAAATTAGAAAATATTGTTTCAGTTTTTATTATAATTATTATATTCAGGCATTTTTAACGTGCATCTATAATAAGAACTAATAATAGGGACCAGACTGCCCTGTAGAACATATAATAAGAATAATAACTAGTTTTGAGTACTTAAACAAGTACTCAAAACTAGTTATTATTCTTATTATATGTTCCTCGAGACTTAGTTATTTTTCTTATTAAATGTTCACCATTCTACAGTGCATTCTATATTATTAATAATTGTTCTATTATTTAAATTTCGAAAGTAAAAACTTGAAGAGCTTTTTTGTTTTGTTTAGTTAATGAGAATTTAACCTATTAAAAATTTGATGAGTGCTTTTAGAAACGTTAAGTGATTATGTTACGTTTGTCCTGAAACGGTAATGGGCAGAGTAGAGATGGAGGCTCCTGAGATCATTAGCCTAATCCAGATCAGAGGATCAATCTGTCTTAGTATCTATTCACAGGATCATTTCGAGGAGAAATAAAAAGTGAAATTCCCTATTATCATTTCACCCTCCCACCCGAAACTCTTGGTGTTGCCAACCTCTGCGACCTAATAGTTATGCTCACCAGCAAATATTCTAGTTAGTAAAGATTTGATGTAGTTAACCGAACTAAATGTATTTTTTTTTCCACAATTAAAAAAGAAATAAATGACAATAAAATACCTATTTGATCAGCATAAAATCAAATATATTTCACTGATTTCTTATCAAGAAATCTACAGCCATGAGATGGTTCTACTCAGTTAAAACCAATATTTGTTTAAATGAGTATTTCAAAATTCATCAATTTTCTCTAAACAAACTTATTATTACCATTGCATTTGATCTTACAACATATCCAAATTACTAAGATTATGTGAATTACTGTTTCTACTTGAATTACGATAGTCTCATCAGCAAATCTAACATAATTTTCTTAATCGCTTAAGACTTGAATCACACTGATTCTCTGAATAGTCATCGTAAGCTAATTCCTGGATTAAGTCCAATTGAATCCAATTAAGTTGCGACCTGCGCTAATACTAATATGGTTGTGAGAATAGATCATAATCCAAAGTAAAGTTATTTAGTTACTACTTGTCGTTATTTATATTATTGAGTTCCGAACTTTATTATAAATGGTCTCTTTCAATTGAAACGTTCTCAGAAATGGTTTATTGATGACTATTCTTTTTTGCTTTCATTGAAATAATCAAATGAATCTGTCAAATAAGAAAGGACTTGAAGCCTACCTTTCTTACAAATGAACTCCGAAAACTTTACTGAAGTCATTCAGCTCTTTTTCTTTTAAATGAATCTTTTTTTTGCCGAAATCATAGCTGCCATTGTTCGCTGTTGATCTTTTCAGCCAATTCATGACTTCAGTTCGTCGCCAGATAAAATTTGTCAAAAAAAAAAACAAAAGTTTTCACGTGGAGTGGGAGAGAAGATCTGTCCATAAATGTCCATAAATATGTTTATGGGATTTTAAGAAGATGAGCGATTCAAACGTTACTACTGTAATCGTAAAACTTAAGGACCTATTTCCTCTGGCTCCTTCAGGACATTGTAGGTTTAAGCCCTAACAGTTCCGCAAACAACAAATGAAGTTCTGTCTACTTCACTACTCTGGATACATCATTAGACAACACACAAAAACAGGGTGACTTTTGTATTACTAAATGAGAAAGTAAGCGAAAAATTATATTGATAATTGCAGAAGACAGCCAGAACGCTAAAAATTACCCAGGGGACTTCAAACTTTGTTGCTTGTGTTTATGTGTGTTATTCGTTTGTTTATTTTGTTTTTTGCTTCTTCTTCCATTCCATTTTGTTTTTCTGTTTTCCTTTCAAAGAATTTATTTTCGTCCTATTTTTCTTCGTTGTTGTGAAAGTAAATATATGTTGAACTTGAAATTGCTGAGTTATGTAATGGCTGGGCTTCTACAAACATTGGAGTTGTATCGAATATTCCCAAGCCACGAAATCGGGGATATCGGTTGCAGAAAACGTTCTTTGAATTCAGGATTAGTAGAAAAAAAAATGCATTGCAGCTGAAAATATAGGAGAGAAGAAAACCTAGGTCGTAATTTAGAGCATAAATATAGGAAAAGAAACTGATAAAAAATCTTTTCAATTCTTTTCAAATCTTTTCAATTACAATTCTAATTGTAAACTAATTTTTTAACCCTTTTTTTATTAAAAGTAAAAAAAATCCTAAAATTTTAGGTATAACAAAATGAATTGCTGTTTTATCATGAAAACTTCTCTTATCAATCTGGTACTTTTCTGTAGACGAATGTATTGATGTTGATATCATTTTATCTCGTGTGTTCCAGTATCAAATTCACAAATCTCATTATTGTTGTTCTTATGATTTAGAGGCATTATTGTGGAAAGCTGAAAGCTTAGTGGAACTTTGTAAAATCAAGGCATTTTCAAAACTATTTTTGGATCTTAACCATATTACGATAGTTGGACGCCAACTATGTCTTGTTTGATTATCTGGGTTTGAAAAATACTTCCTCCGTTGAATCTCCAGATCTCATCACTTGATTTCTTTTTTTTTATTTATTTAGGACTATTTCCAGACGCTGCCTAAATCTCAACAAACACTAAATTCAAGTTGAGATTCAAGCATTAGATGCTTCAATGGCCATTTGATAACTTCCAATTTGGAATTAGGTTAGTTTTTGACAATAAGAATTTAACAACAATGTATATAATGTTGATTTTCATCTTTTCATCTCATTTTCTTTCTATCCTTTCACTAAAATTTTAATTTCCAAGGGTAAATAGTTTGAGTTATGTTAATGATAGATGATTAACAAATTTCAATTGAATTCTATTTTTTTCCCCTAAATCTGTTTCTCTAGACATCCGAACAAAAAAAAAAAAACATATCTATATATTCCTTCATTGATACTCTTGGAGCATTCTTTCCAGAATTTGTTGCTTTGCTAAATGGTCACACAACAGAATCTAACAGAAACATCAGTGTTAAATTCTACAGCAACAAAAAATATCAATTTTCTCACACTTTAAGGAAAGCAATTGGAAATTTATATCTTTAATCCGAAAGACTTTTTTCAAGAGAAACAAACTTTTATCCCAACCACATTACGACAGAAAAACAAATCAATGTCTGGAGTTAATCCTTTGACCACAACATTTCTTAAGACACTTGGGAACAAAATTGTTTTTAAGAAAATCCCAAGTTTTTTATTCACTTGATCTGAAAATCCTTAAGGGCTTTGTAATTTGGTAGGAACCAATTTAAAAAAAGTGTCTTTATTACTCAGTTTTCTAATTGTTAGACCACAATACAACTTTTAACTTCATCAACTGTAATTAAAAATTAATTGAACAATTAATTCTAGAAATTGGAAATTTAATTTACTAAACAGAACTTTCTATAGAAGTTTTAAGCCATGCTGTGTATTCTCTTTTTTTTATATTTCAAGCAAATTTAAAATTAAAATACAAAAATTTCTTGACCATCAAGATAATCATAAGTAATTAAGCTTTTTGTAATGTGTTTGAACTCCAGTATTCTTAAATAAGTAAATAAAGTTAAAGGTAGTAAAAAACCTTTTTATGATTTTCTTTTCCATCCTACAGTCATTATTGTTTTGATGCAGAAAAAAAAAAAAAAACTTTTGTAATTTAGTCAGCTAGAAGTGATCATTTTTTTAAAAGTCGCTGTATTTCCCTAAATACTCCCTCACCAACAGAGAATCAGCTTCAGATTGAGTACCTTTTATTTCCTCTGAATCTTTAATTTCGTAAGATAAGGAATGGTTTGGTTCCAAATAAGAGTGAAACATCCAAGCAACCAGCTTTGATCATTTGGTCATTTCCAAATGAATGAACTCAGCTCAGATTCACTTTATTCAAAGCATTAAATGAACGATCCCATTAAAGGACTCCTCAAATATTCTCTGCCAGATTGAATTCTAACAGTGATAGTAAGATACTTTAGAAAATAAATGTTTTTAGCAAAGACATGAAACAAATACTAAAACTACATTAATGACAACTAAAGAAAAACATTAGTCCCTGGGAAACGTGAATTAGACGAAGCTGTAATCTTATTTCAAGGTGATAAAAGTCTTCTGAATATTGATTATATTATCACGTAAGCATAATATGGGATCATCACAGGGTGTATTTGACAGCGAGAGCCATAAAAACGACTGTGGAAACAGAGTAGATAGGACTATAAACGTCATTTGAAAGCTTTTCATTGTTTCAATATTAACGAAGTTAAAAATATCTTTTAAAGTCTTTTAAATAAAAAGAACTCACTCTATAAAGAAACGTTTGTCTAAGAGCTTTGGCAGTCCATTGGTTAGTTCTCCTGATTCTACACTCTTGGAAGTGGTTCATTTTCTTTTCCGGAAGTTAAGACGAACAGGGTCGCATTGACCCTTTGACATTAAATTCGTCTGTTCCGCTGATAATCACGGGAACCTTATTATCTACCCATCCAGGTTCAATGATAGAAATTTGTACTGCTTTAGTTGCTTTTGCCTGTGATTGTAATTGTCTTTTTTTCACACTTGTTCTCTTTTATTATTTGGATTTAAAAAAGAAAAATCTAAAAAGATTAATTACATAATTTTTCAATAGAAACACACAAATTATAACAATGAAACTATTAGTTTTCAAAAGCTTCCAATGGCTAAAAGTTTTTGAAGAGAACTTAACATTTGTTTTCATGTTAAAACGAATGACAGGCTTAAATAAATGCGTAGATTGATTATATGAAATGAGAAAAGTCTTTAATCTATGACAAATTAGTTATTTATAGATACAATTTTTAAAATCTTAATAACAAGATTATCTGATTCTTCATAATTCTTCAATAATTTTCAATATCATTTGTTTTTTGTTTTGTTTTTTCATTCAAAACTAAGTAGCTGATTTTTTTTTTTTACTCGCTATTAGAAGGAGAACGTAGTCTATGACACACTGTAAATTCTAATTGCGCATTAGGCAAGAGTTCACGTGGTATCTTTCACTATGGCTGCCCATGACAACAAGACAATGTGCGAATCGACAAATTGCGAAGCCAAGATAAGAGGAGGAGTTTTTTTTTTACTATCTCTACCCACGTTTCTCTTGGACTGAACCAAATCGTAGGTTAAACTTTTACAGCAGTTAAAACAAATATGTAAACAAAATAGCCACCAACCATAACAGAAGCATGTTATTATGTTGAAGATGATTTTGTTTTTAAGAATTCAATCATTTCTGTTTTAATGTGAATGAAAACGATGATTACTAAAACTTATTTATGTTTACCCTCAAACTCAGACATAACTTAATATAAGTTTAGGCTCATTAATAAAAAAAAAAAAATCGAAAAAGTAAAGCACCTTTACATTGGATTTACATTTGACTCTGTTGAATCGTTGATTTCTATTCCGAGAATTTAGCTGTTAATAAATCATTATTTCTATCTTTAATTAAGCTGATGATCTTCGAGGATGATCTTTAACTGATCTTCGTTCACCTGAACTAATATTTTTGCCTCTGAAGTTAAATTTTTAGCTTTGGGATTGAAAGTGCGCAATGTAACTCCCAATTGATGTGTGTGTGTGTGTTAAATAACAAGTCTTTTGTTTTTCAAAATTAACTCCCAATTGATTTTGATACAAATTCAGCCATACTTTAAGAAGGCTTAGGTCACTTTAAAACTTAAACACTGTTTTCGTTAGTTCCTGTAAAATTAAATTGCTAAATAAGATTTCATATTTAAAATAAAAGAAAAAAAATCGTTGTAAAAGATTATTTTCTTTTTTGGAAAGTAGGATATATACAAAACTGCCTTTGTGGGCTTTAGATTTTATCTTTTCTGAAAATAAATAAATGACGATGACTAAATATCGGATACAATCATTATTTCTTTGGATTTAATGAAAAAAAATCATTACATAAATATGAATGTGTGTGTGTTATCTAAACATTATAAACATCATATGTTTATTTACTTTTTTGTAATTTTTTTTTATCATATGTTTATTTTTATTATCTAATGCTGTATTGCTATAAAGCAAAGAAATAATTACTCTCCCTCCCCCAAGACTTAAAAATACAGTAGAATTATTGTAAGAACGTAAATAACAAACACCAGACCCGTGTGCTGATTTGTTTTTAAATCATTTTAATTGGATAAACTTTGATACAGGAATCTTGTTAGAGCTTTCTTTTGTGTATTGGGTGAGATTTTGTCTGAATTCTAGTTTTAAGATAGTAAAAACCAAAGTAAATTACAGAATTTCTATTTACTTCAAGCCTTTTTCATCTTTCTCTTGAACAGTGGCTGTCAAACACAGAATAATGTTATATTTTAGATAGGATGATACATTGATAAAAGCTAGAAGTTCCTGAAAACCTTAACAGCAATTAATTATTGCTTTTTATTTTAGGAATAATGTTTATAGATGTTTATATTTCTTTGTATTTGTTAATGCGATTGAGAGTAATTAAAAATACAAACAGGAATTTGAAGTTTTTATGAAAATTAATTAAATCTGTAAATGCATAAGTTTCTTAAACCTGAGTAATTTCAATCACATCAAACACGCGAAAAGACATGGATTTTTCCGAGTCGATTAAAATGCATTGTTAAGCATTGATAGATTACCTACGAATCCAATGCTTTTCTATGGGAATTTTGTCTCCTTCACCCATAAATTTCCGTGTAAAGACTCACACGAAAAATTGTTTTAAATACTGAAGCTTGATCGTCTCTTTTCGTGGATGAATGTGGATGCGAAGTTTCAATAAGATCTGTTAGATATACTAAGTAAGATCTGATAACATAGCTATCAAGATTCAAAAGATCTTAATCACAAATTACAAGAGGTTCACAGTCACACCCAAACATACACAAAGACTAACTGATTTTAATGAATTCCACTTTATTTAGCAAAATAGGAAAATACATGCTAATGTCATTGATGAATTCAAAAAGAAAATAATAACAGATTATCGTTAAAATGCAAGTAATTTCGCAAGATTTTCTTTGGAATTAGGCTTCGTGTAACAGTGACAGACTACAAAACAAGTTGAATGAAGTACCTTGACTTCAGTTACCTGCTGACACCAATTCAATAGAAGAACATTGGATGGAATCTCAATAAGACTTCACTTTGGATTAATAACAGCAATGAAAGAAAGTGAAGGAAATAAAATAGGAGTGTTTTACAGTCCACCACAATACTTTACACTTAATGAAAATAAAAAAAAACCAGTAAAATGAAGGCATACTTCAAGGAACAGAGACGTATTACCAAATGGAAGTTATCATATCTCTAATGCGACTGAAATAGATTTTCTATTAGTTATCAATCGAGGAAGTCATTTCTGTTAAGTGGATTCCTTGCGACACATAAACCATTTGTATAAGTTGTTATTGAATGTAAGCAGAGCAATGTCTCTTAAGAGTGGATTTCTATTGGCTGCTTATTGACCACACTAATGTGTTTGTAAAGTAATTCTTATTGGTTGTAAACTTGTGAAGTGGGTTTTTATTGACAAATCTAGAAATGTAACTGCAATATTGATGGGAAACAAAGGAAATTCCTTTAAATTAGTAATCGAATGCTGGGCGAATTTGTCTAATTCGGATTTTTATGTATTCTGTTCATAGCTGACTCGAAATTATCAGCCAGTTCATTTTTTTCTGAACAACGTCTAGATCTTAAGAAATGCAATATGACTTAGTAGGAACTAAAATTGCAAATAAATCCCCCCCCCCCCAAAAAAAAAAAAGAAAAAGTAATACATGAACCGATTGAACACTTGGCCTAAAATGTATACAGTTGGTGAATTAGAAAAAAAAAATAAACTAATGTGTAAATTGATTATTCATTGATTTTTCATTATCCATTGATTATATATTTTTGAAATTCACTTGCTTTTATTTTTTCTTTTCTAAATGTTCAACATTTTACTTCTGAATTTCTTCTGATATGTTAATTGAAACATTAAAAATTAATTAATGGTTATTTTTCTTTTGTATAATTCGCAATTAATTGTTTCTTTCTTCGTTTGTATACAAGAATCTTGTAAGTACAGGATTATTCGTAATTCCTTGGCACATTGGCTCAGAGACTCAGAGGCTCGGAGCTCGGCGGAGAAAAAAGGGATTCTTTTGTCTCCGAGATATTAAAGGAAAAACAAACTCACCCTTTTTTTCCCCCCAGCAGAGCGCTGCATCCTAACTCCATGAGCTGTCGTTAGGGCGCAAGTGCAATCAAAATGGCAGTTTCGCAACGTGAGAAGCCATTTTGAGTCTTTGAATACGTGAAAACTAGCTCAGTGGTGACTGTGCAGCGAAGATTTAGGAGTGAGTTCAAAAAGGAAACACCGGCGAACAACAACATACAGTCAAGATGAAGGTTGTCTGTGCACAAAAAATAAGCTTACTTTGGACGGCCTGGCCCTTCTGACGAGACAGTGGAGCGGGTGAGGGAGTCGTGTCCGCAAGTCAACTAACTAGTTCCCCTCTTGAGCTGGGAATGTCGCGAATACCAGTGTTGGCGAATTCTCGCAAGCGTCTGAAGGCGAACCTACAGGCTGCAATTGGTGCAGGCGTTCAATATTCAAAGCAAGCCGAACTTTATTCCGCGAGGAAATTGAAGCCCGCCTTGAGGTTGACGAGTTTGATGATAGACTGATCTTTATTGATGAAGGAATATTTCATGTAACCGGCATGTTGAACCGCCGGTTCAATGTCTTCATATGGGAAAACTTTGCAAACCAAATATAACTGTAGAGCACGTACGTGACTCAACCAAAGTCAATGTATTCTGCGCAATTTCAAAAGAGAAGTTGCAAGGGCCCTTTTCCTCAGCGAGGCCAACGTAACAGGAACTGTCATATCTCGGTATGTTATAGCAGTGGCTGATCCGCAGCTTGATGAAGACGATTTAATTTACCAACAAGATGGCGCACAATTACCACAACTTCGTCCGTGGATATCTGAACGACAAGTTGTCACAGCCGGTGGGCGCATAGCCGGTGGTGATCAGGCCTTATTCCGCTGCCCCCAAGGTCACTGGATGTGACTTCTTTATTTTTTTTTTGTTTGGAGGTACGTGAAGAACAAAATGGATGTTTCCCCACTTCCTCACCAAACTGCGACATGGTACCACCACTGCAATTGCAATCATCGCCAGTGATATGCTGCACCACATATGGTCAGAAGTGGATTACCGCTTGGATATTTGCCGCTTCACATAAGGTGAACACACAAAATTTATGCAATTTTTTTTTCCGTAAATGTTCTGTGCCCACCTTGAGTTTGTCTTTCGATTGATATCTCGGGGGCAAACATCCCTTGTCTTCGCAGTCGACTTGCGAACCTCTGAAATGTGTCAAGGAATTGTGAATAACCCTGTCACATCCTGCAATATCAACATCTGATTATGATGTTATGTGACATCATAATCTGTCACATCATTCATTTCACAAAACAAAAACAAATTCAAATAACATTTTATAAATCCCATTGCGTGTTCCCGGTTTCTTGATGCTACGTGAATGTCGACAATTTATATTCTGGGAAATAAAGGAATTTTCACACATCACCAGATTCGAGCATTGAGGCAAGTAAAGAGATTACTATTCATATAATAACTGACATTCGTGAACTAACTGCTTTCAAGAACATATTACGAGATATTAGTAATTTCGTAAGGTTTTCTTAATCATCATTATTTCACTATTATGATATACAGAAGATAATTTGTGAAAAGATGGTTCTAAGTTAAAAAAAAAAGCATCAAGCAGATATTTTGATGAATGTAAATAAAACACTATTCCTGGCATCGTATGTTTATCAAACGATATAAATTTTCTTAATAAGTAATTCTCTCACTTCTAACGAAATTTCTACAGAGTTGATAAATCTTCTAATATAAGATTAGTTAGGATTAACCTAAATTACCTATCTAGTGATTATTATTTTTTTCATTAGTTGTTCTTCTACGTCTCAAAGCCTCAAATTTCTAATAAGAATTGGAAATGTTTAAACGCATTGAAAAGATTTGCAGCTGCACGAAGAGAAGATCCACAGGAAGTTTCCTCTGAATTAATGAATTATCCACGGAAACTATGAAATATTTTTGAGAACAGTATTCGTCTAGCAATACTGGACACGACTTGTAAATTATAAAAAAGAAAAGGTTCATAATTTAAGTAGGAAGAATCATATAGTAAGTAACTAATATTTGTTAGAGCAAAGGTAGAATTGGCTTAAAAGCAACAGTTCGTCAGGACTAATCATAATGCTGGAATATTGACATTGCTGACATTACATCTTTAAATTCTAAATTAATGGGCTAGAAAATATTGAGAATCAAAAGAAGATTATTCTTTTAATTGCCAATTCTTTTAGTAAATCGAACATTCCAATTCCAGATATTGAGTTTTATAATGGGAGATATTTGAAAAAAAAAAAAAAAAAAAAAAAAAAAGGCCGCCACAAAAGCATAGTATGCCTTTGATGCAACATGTTACGAATACTTTCTTAATTGAGGGTTTTGTTGCAAGGAACAGTTCAAATGTACGTGTAATGTAAATATCTATAGTTTTTAACAGTTTTCAAAGTTTGTTTCCCTAACCCCTAATGACAATCACCAATCTATTGAGTTATTAAGGAACTCGTTTGGGAAATTGGATATAAATTGCAGATATTACGTTATATTTGAGTTCTACTCAATCCACGTCTTATGCCCGACCTCTAAATTGCAGTTCTATATTTTCCATTTCTGAATAATTGTTAATATATAATAAAGTAACATAATTATTATTGATATTTTTATTTGAATATTATTCAACTATTATAACTTCTATAATTTTTGAATCAGGACTGGTTAAATATCAAATCCAAAAACCACGAAAAAAGTAGATAAATCTTTTGGTTGTCTTTTCCAGGGATTACTTTGATAAATCACACTTTGTAATATAATTTACTACTAAAAATAATTTCACATTTTCTGGCCTTAAGGCATTTCTTTCTTAGAAATATAAATAATATCTCGAAGGTTGAACTAATAATAACAACCACAAAAACTAAAAAAAAGAAAGAAATTATACTTATTGATGCCTAATTGCCGTGCTGGCGTGGCCGTGCGGTTTAGCCGGCGGACTGCCGTTGTGGCCGATGCGCCAGTACCCGGGTTCGAATCCCGGTGGTGGCATGGCTGTTTCTTTCTTCTTCTGTGTTTCGTCCGTTTCCCACCTGGGACTTACTATCTCAGGGTTATCCTGGACGGGTTATAATTCTCGTCCCCCCTTTCTTGAATTTCACTAGCCTCGCCCTGACGTTGTCAGGTTGAGCTAGTAACGTGGTCCCTAGTTGGCCAAATTCGATAAAAGGAAGGATGCCAAATTAAGAACACCCGCTTAGTTCATCAGAATGCTGCTTGTATTTATTTTTTAAAAGTTAACTTAAAGGCTAGAAAATGAAATTTACAAATAAAATTATCCAGTTCTTAAGTCGATAGTCTTTTGTTGTGAAAGGCAAGTTTGTTTATTTGTTTGTTTCCCACTGAACACCCAAAGGGAAAAGGATAATTTCCTCTTTCAGTAATTATTTACAGTAAAATTAAAATAAATATGTTAATATTATTATTTGTGATTTTTTTTATAACTTATTTCTGCTTTAAAGAAATGGATTCTTTTGATCTGAAAAGTCAAATGACAGGAACAGAAATGCTTCTCTAATAAAAAACCAAATAAAGATAAAAAAATTAAAAAAGAAATTACTATATTTTCGGATTACAGACCATATATTGAATTTTCCTTTCTTCTTACTACCTGGATCTCTTTTAATAAAGGTGAAACATTGACAAACTGGGTTTGAAATTCAATACGACTACAGTCCTTCTTATGTTGTGAATTCAAGTCAACAGAATTATTGAAATCCAATAAGAGAAAAAGACAACTTGTGAAAGGTTTTGGCTGTAGATCTCGCGCCTGATTCAGAAATTTCGTTTTCAGAATATGGTAAGAAGAATGTAATTTCCAGATGCGTTCAATGTAGCTGCGGTATCCCGTCACTATCTAAAAAAATTACTGAATTTTGAGACTTAACTGAAAACAAAAATATATTTATAGAATTTACTGTAAGAATTATTCCACCTAAAGTCTTAAGTGTTTTTTGTTTTCTTCATTCTTTTAGAAAAAGAAATTCTCTATCTTACAACTAAACTACTTTTTACAAGAGAGAAGTTGAGATTATTATTTTGAATTAAATCTTTATTTTTTTAGCCACTTATTTTTAATTCTATGCCTCGAATCCTTACAAATTCTCGGGTTATTTTAAGTGAAAATATTCTGGTAAATTAATAAATTGTACTATCTAAACTCCCCTCCCGACCTCAATCTAGTCCCGCTGGTCACGAAACGCTGGGAGCCTTACCTCCCGCGCTCCCGTTGGCCTGCACGGCCTGTTCATGGAATTGCTTTAACTTAAACTCCGCATTGGATCAAAGGAGCTATTTTTCTTATTTATTATTTGTCTGGAGACTGTATAGTATCGTTTCGATTGAAATTAGTTAATTTCAGAAAATTTTCTTAGTTCTTTTCTTATTTTTTTTTTTTTTTTGTTTTGTTTAGTTTTGCGGTGTTAGTTTTCTGAATTTACAGATGTTTGAAAAACAAATATTAAATAGCTCTTTCGCGATCTCATAATTATAAAATAAAAACAAAAACAAAAAAAACTGTGCTTGTATTTTGGACTGCAGAACAAAAAAAAATCTGCAATGTAAAAATAAGTTAAAAGTTCAGATAAAAGATTGAGAGATGATATTTATTTGTTTTTTCGTGGTTGAGAGGAAAACCCTTGCGTTTTAGGCTTGTTTTCTTTTAAACTGTTCCATTAACCATTTGCACGTGTGATTTTTTAAATAGAAATTTCCTTCTGATAGTAATTAGGGAAAAAAAAGTATGTAACAGAGTTTATATTTGGGTAGAAGTAAATTATCATTGAAGAAGCAGAAAAACAATGAGTTTACAGTGACCTAATAAATATAAGTTCGTAGTAATTGAATTGACAGGGGCCTTAAACTTATTTACTGAAAATACTATTTACATTCATAAAATATATAAAGCAATATATCCAGTACAGAAAAAAAATAGCAACAAATTAATTTTATTATTATTTTATTTCATTATTTTAGAATTTAGTCCAAAAGGTATTTTTTGGATGTTCGAATCCTACGTCAGGAATAAGGAATTCAATTTTAAGCTATTTGCCAAATTTAGGTAATTTATTAACCGATTGCAGCATTTTATCAAGTTTACACTTTTTTTATGTTGAGTTTTTTGTCTTTATTTAAACCAAAATTAATAGATAATTAATCGAAATAAGAAAAAGATCATTTTTGTACTAACAATATAAAAATTAATAATTTGCAAGTAAAGCACTTTTTAAAATAAGCATTTTTTTTGTACTTTTTTTCATTTTTTTTTGTAACAAATATATATTACTATAACATCCACAGAAAGCTTTAATCGTACAAAGAAAAAAGTAAAAAGTTTTTAAAACTAAACAACTTTTTACAAAAACTATTTTAACATTTTTTTTTATGTGTATATAAACAAAATAATAAGATCCCATCTCCCAGATAATAAACAACGAACAATTCCTAGATATCTGTTAAAGGTTTATTTATTTTCTAAGTTAATTCTTTTCGATCCGATTTATATTTAAATATTTAAGCAAAAGAAAATAACAAAAAAAGATAACTTTTAAAAATGATGAAACTAATGCACGAAGAACTTTCTGGATTCTCAGCCAAAATTCCAGTTGCTACGAAATTTAAAATCCATTCCGTTATTTCGATCAAAATCCAATAAAAAAATGTAAATTAAACAAAAGTCATTGACTCGTTCGAGAGGCTGGAATATTGTTTTTCAAAGAGTTTGACTTCATAGTTTCATTCAAAATAAAATTATAAATATTGATACTCTAAATATTTTCAGAAATTTTTATGTCTCTTCTAGTTTAAAATATGTCCATGAAATTTTGGTTTTTCTTAGTCAACAGTTTCTAATAGTGAATGTGTTTGTGATTAATCGAGGCACTGATGTTACGTTAATTAGTGAAAAGACAATTTTTTTACAATACTTTTTCTTTAGCACATATCGCGAACTTTCCTAAATATCATCATTACAGCTTCCTTGTCGCTGTTACTTCATTCCAAATCCGAAGTTTCAGTAAATCAACGGAAATTTGAACCCTTACGTTGATGATTTGATTTTTCAAACGATACCGATTCCTAGATATTCATAATACATAACATGAGATTATATAAATAATGTGAGATTTCGAAAATAAATTTTTATAACTTATATGTAAAAAAAAAACAATGAAAGATTCTCGAATATTCGTTGTTCATAATTTATTAAATTCTTGTTTTCCAAACTATATATATTTCAGATTTTTGTGTTCTTAGTCACATTGAAAAAATTTCTCATTGTATTTTGAAAACTATACTAGTTACAAGAAATGTCATTCGTTATCAGAACCTTCTGAAAAAGCTATCTTCTAATCACATATTTGCTGATCCTTATATATATAAAAATACACTTGTAATCAGGAATAACAACCTTATCAATGCTTTCTCAGATAATGATACAGTTTTCTTTGAAATTTTGAAATTAAAATTCTCTATCATTAAATATTATTGATTTCTTATTACAATGTATGCTACACAATAATGTCAAGCCAAACTTTGTTATTTAGCGCCACTCTCGTTTCTTTATTGAATTAAAAAATTTTAATGGATTCCTTTGTTAAAATTGATAATAAAAATTAGATAAAGTTTATCACCGATATAATGATATCCAATAATGACTATGAATAAGTTTGATAAGTTCAAGTTATTCTCATTTTTTGGTTCACAATTTAATTATGAATATTTAAGGGAAATTCAATTGACTAACTCTACTATTATCCTTTAGTGACAGAACAATTTATAAGAATTGAATCTATTTTACTACAATTGAGATATCTTTATTTCTAGAAGCAACCATTTGCTAAACAAAAGGAGAGAGGTAATCAGTTCAATGTTTATTATCTAAATAAAATATTTAGAAAAGAAAATATTCTACATAATTACTGTATGAACTTCGTTTATATTTTGAACAGATTTTCGAATGGGAAGGTTGGAAGAACGTAAACTTTGTTGTTTAAGCAGTAATAATTGGCATGTGTAGGTGTTTTTTGAGGGAGAGCACTAGGCTAACTATCCAATCTCAACTAATGCCGACAATCATCGGAGCCTACATCTTCGGCGCCCCATGAAGGCTCATAGGAGAAACACCTACTCATGTACTTTAGGCGTTAATAACTAACAAATAAACTTTATAAGGCGTAATTTACAATTAACAAGAAGTTTTGAAAAATATCAGGTTGTTTTTAACCTTCTAAAAGAAAAGAAGTTAAAGTTTTAACTTACATAAGTGATGAGGGGGTAATTCCACGCCGTAGCTGCTAAGGCTTCTGCCATACAATTAACATCAGGTCCAATAAAGGCATGATATTGTTTTTCCCTCCACAGGGTCATATGTTGGAGGGCCGTGCAACTTCCCGGCGGATCGGTATTCTGAATATCGTAGCACAGCTTCCAACCGGACGGCACAACCTTGTTCGCTTTTTCCACGGCCAGGGGCACCGCCCCCATTATCATTTTCCATTTGGACCTAAAACTGATAAGAACCCCGATCCGAATTGTCCTGTGATCGTAGCTCTCATCATAGATTGTTTCATTTGAATTGTTGCATTTGAATTGTGATGAGTTATCGTTGTTACTCGATAACGAAGTAGCCGTTGCGTCTTCCGGCATCACGGTATTGGTTACGGTCGGGCCTGTCAGTTCATCGGCGGACCTAACACTCAGAATTGCGGCTGATACAACCAAGACGAAGAACGTCGTGGGCCATTTAGTTCGGCGGCTCGCAGGAGCAGGCGACAGGCTTTCCGCTGGGTGTCGGGCTTCGCTCGGTCCCAGACACCCATACATTGTGGGAGTACGGAGCCGCTCAGCCGCTCATCGATAGTTCGACGGAGAATTGTGCGCGCGTTTTCTGCAAAATGATTGATCACCGCTCGGACGTCATGTACACCTTGTCAAGTATCCCGACCCATGAAAGCTTCGTGTGTTCGTTTTGCCGTGAGGTTCTCGACTGACGGCAGGTGGCAGTCGGTGTCGCTCTCTGATAACGGAGCCTAAAAATATCCGCTCTTTTCTATCGACGTTACTCCGGAGTTAGTGGAATCTGGCGTTGGTCTTCCCACCCCCCTTTCCAACGGACCTGTCATCATCTTCCACCCGTTGAATAACTTGTTTATGTGAGTTCCCATTCGTTAGCACTGTTGAGAAACATCAGTACGATGACAACTGACGATAAAAACAAATCAATTTCCTATTGCGAAAGACACTTTTTAAAAAGCCTTTGAGATTCCAAATATTAAACACACTTGCAATTTGTAAAACGTTTAGTCTTTCTCTAATTTCTTTAATAATTTATATAATATATATAATATAATTCCCATTTCTTTATAATCCTTCGGAAGCAAAACTTACATGATTTTTTTTAAGAAACATTTTGATCGATCTAGGATGAAAGTTCTTGGTTTCGAGGACTCTTTCAACATTACATTGTTAATGTAAATCCTGTCCGTAATACAAACAAAGAAACGAGGGATGATATCAGACAATTTGCCAAAATAAAAAAATATTATAGACAGTCCCTAATGCTTACAGATAGGTAGTTTAGATGGAATTGGAAGAAAACCGCCATTACTGAATGTTTTTGAAACTGCTGCGCAATTTCATGAACCATCAAGGAAACACAGAAGCAAAACGCAGTTGTAGAAATTATTAATAAAACTGAAAGCAAGAAAAGTTAACCCCAGCGCAGTTTGAAATCCAAATCAGTATGCTCGTCCGTCCAAATGATCTAAAAATAAAATTATTCACCTAAAAAGTTGTAATTTCGGTTATACAATCTCTGAAAATTTCTATTGATTTTGAAATTTATCAGACCCTTGGGTAGTGAATGGGACTAACCAACGAATGGTTTCTCTCT
>JAFIDM010083172.1:79333-98257 GCA_023159025.1 Thereuonema tuberculata | reverse complement strand
GTTTATAATAATTGTAAAATACTCAAATTATTACAATAGATTTTGCTTACAAGATATTTTCATTATTGAAATTATTGAAATTTTTCCAAATTTTTACAATTGACTTTAAATTTTTTAATATGATTATCAAACTCTTTATTATATTTTACGAAGAGTTTTTTTCCATGTATATTATGCCTGATGAAGCAGTTAAAAGTAATAAACTGCGAAATATAGCGTTAATAGACAGAGGATGTGTATTATATCATTATTAGTAATTAATTATTCTCAGAATAGTAAGACTTGACATTTTTTGTTGAACTAAACAACTTTTAAATTACCGTATTGTCCGGCGTATAAGACGACTTTTTAAATCAGGAAAATCTTCTCAAAAGCCGGGTGTTGAAACTTACGAGCCGGACTGGAGAATCTGCGGTCGCCGCATATGGTGGGGCGGCAACCGTATGAAAGCAGCAAGGCAAGTACGGTACTACAAGTACGGTAGAAGAAAATCCACTCACCAGGATTCGTGGAAAGAAGTGACTTAAAGCGGTCCCGATGACGTGGTGAGGGGGACGCCTCACCGGGAAGGTGTAAGTGAAGGATGGAGCAAGGTGCAGGCGTCCGGGACGCCCGGGATATGGAAAAAAGTGATAGAGCGCGGGACAGAATAAACAGTTAAGAAATACTATGATTTTAGTGAAATTCTAAAAAAATGTAGCATTAAAATAATGCACCAGAATAAACAAAGCTACAGTTACTTGGAGACAGGGAGAGCTGACCAATCCAAGCAGGCGTTGTATACAACAACCAGCCACTCGCCGGTAAGGTACATCGCTTTTAAAGGAAAAGTTTAATCCACTTGCATTGATTTATGTTTACGTGTTTGATGACAGGCAGCGTTATGTTTATAAGTGACAGTTTTCCTGCTAAGTATCTGCATGTCATAAGCAATTGAATTAAAATTATCATATTGAAATCAAATCTGATGTTTTTTTTTAATTTTTATTTGGTGTGCATTGGAAGAGGGGAGAGGTAGTCTTATGGATATGGCGAGTATATCCCAAACTCTATATTTTAATTGGAAAAATTAGGGGTCGTCTTATACGCCCAGTCGTCTTATACGCCGGACAATACGTACCAACTGTGATTTAATACATTTTTAAACTTACAAACTTATCTTTTTAATATTATTCAATTTGGTTTGGAAAAAAGATTAGATAAACTATACTTAATTAACCTAAAACCTTTCAATTTATTCTTTGAGCGATTGCTAATTTTACTTTTCAATTATGTTTTCTTAGTTTAATAAAATTATGTGCAAGCTACCAATGATCAAAATACCAATATGGAAAGTCGTAAGTAACTGAAAATTGTTTGGCTTGTATTTACTTTGAAAACAATGAATGAAGTTCAGCTTTGTTTTGAATTACAAAACAATGCAACTTCATTGTTTTCAAGAGTTTATTGCTCAAATGGCATAGGAAGAAGACTGTCATAAGCATAACCTTTAAGAAGAGCTCTGATTGATTCCTTCCAATAAATTAATTTAACTTGAAATAATACGCTTTTAAGTTGATCAGCATTAGCATCTGAAATATTATTTCTATTTAAAATCATTACTAAATATTGTTTGTGTGTAAAGAATCAATCCTAGTTTGATTATAAGAAGCAATAGGAATTTTAAAATATTTTAGTTTTAGCGCTATAGAAGTGCAGGAAGTGAAATTGATAACAAAGAATCGTAATAATGGCTCGTGATGAATTATAATAAAACGGTGTGATATTAAAATGCTAATTCTTTAAAACAACCAGAACGAAGCACGGGGAAACAATGGAGGATCAAGGAGTGATAGGCGTGTTTGTTGGTTGAGGACGAGGAATTGGCAGAATGTGAATTAGGGAGATTGGAAGCCGTGAAGAAAAAGATATAGACGCTTCTATAGAAGAGGCAAAAGATAATTCCAATCACACAAGTTTTCTTCCATATGTAGTTTATTCTCACTTAACATAATATATGTTAAGAGTTTAATGTCGATAGATCAACATTAATATCTCTCTTATTTGTGAGCCCTAACAGGAAGTTATTTTGGAAGACATTAACGGAGACATAACTCAAGTTCGATGGATCGAACAGCAGCCGCCATCTTGGATTAGATGAAGACAGACGAATAGAAATGCTGCATGGATGCTTTGTGGATTCAATTACCGGTGAACGGATGTGATAGGCATATGGTATTAATTTATCAAGTTCAAGTTTATCATGTAAGTAAATTTTTGATAAACTTTGTAGGAGTCTTGAAGCCTAGCTACATCGAGAATTACACCAGAAGTCAGTAGTGTATTCTAAGACATAACGTCTGAATTAAGTGGAACATTTAAGAGAAATAGTTTATAGAAGAACATTAATTCACACAAGGGGTCTAGCCAATTCTAGCCTAATTTAAATCACACAAGGGTTTAGCCATTCCTTTACATCCTAAGATAATTAAAGATAATGGTAGAATGTTTTTCTCACAGAACATTTTTACTCACACAAGGTGAATTAGATAGCCATTTTACACTTGTTAAAGTTAATGCTAAAATGCTATTTATTCACATAAGATGAAAGTTTTTAGGCCATTTCTTTAATTAAGTGAACTGGGAACAGTTATCAATTTGTACTTGATCATAGAAGAATTTAAGCTCAATATTTTGTTATTGAATCAGGATCAAGTAAATGGAACTGTTAGTGTTACATATCAAGATTGCCTAGCTCTACTGGGAACTTTGAATCACCAAACAGTTGTTTAAGTCTTGAATTATTAGGAATTAAGAAGAATGATATGTTTGTATAGAAATGATGCAATAAATTACCATTTGCTTATTTGTTTAAGTGCTTTTGGCTTATGCAACATTCTTTACATAACATTACCTCCACCCAGCTTTGCTTAAACATCAGCTTCTAGCTCTAGCTGTTGCTGTTTCTATTTAATATGGAAGTAGAAAGGGAAGAACATCATCTTTTAATTTCTTTTTACCACCTCCCTTTCTTCTAATTTCAAATATCTTAATTTAGATAAGGCATAGAAATGTGTACTGGCTAAGAATTAATAAATAATTGAAAGGATTTACCTTAACATTAGTGGACTGACAAAGGAAACCAAATCACAAAACAATTTCAGTATTATCCCAGCACAAAATTCGCCACCAACGGTTTTCCAGAGAACTTTAAGCAAAGAAGGATATTTTATTTTATCTGGTTTTGATTTGGATTCTGATATTGAAAACTTCCTAGGCTGTTTTCTAATTGAAAAATTTGAAAAAATAGCAAATTAAGACCAAAATAAATAAATTACATAAGATTTAAGAATGGATGGGAATAGTAGATTTTTACACTTGTTCTTTCTAATTAAGTAGTCAAGACTTTACCACTTCATCTATTACTATATTAATAATAATAATAATAATAATAATTTTTATTTCCAAAATACAAATTGAAGTCCTGTTAGGATCTTCCATAAGGAGATCCCGTCAACAGGTGCTTAAGATTAAGTTGTACAAATTGTTTAATTACGTAAAATAACAATATATAAAACATTTACAAAAATAAATCACACAGAAAATTACAGATTTAAAGTTATTATTTTATTACTAAAGAGATACCAAAAAAAAAAAAAATCTTTAACAATATAATGAATGTTACTAAATTATATATTTTTCTCTTATATATTATCTTTTCCCCTTATAATAAAAAAAACATAGTCACTACAATAATAATAGTCACAACAAAATTGTAAAGAAAAATTTAACGTGCTGTGAAATTTGTTGAAGGAATATAAGAAATTGTACAAAATTGTATGAAACAGACATAATAAACAAGGAAAAACGAGGAAAAATAAATAAAAATGAATTCTATTTGTAATTAAGTATATTGTTGTTTTTTACAAGCCATTCTCGAACAAATTTTTTTAACAAAGAAATTTTAGAAAAATTATTGATATTTTTTAAATCAATTTTATTAATAATAGATTGTAATAGATACATAGAATTATTTTCTCCATAACTATTTAAGATTTTTGGATATTGTAATTTTAGGTAGTTATTATTTCTCATATTGTAATTACTATTATTAGGTATGTTACTTTTATAAATTAGAGTGAAGTAATTACTAATTATCAAATTATAATAAAATTTCTGTTGCGGTGTGAGTATTTTACTTTTTTTCAGAACATCATCATCAATTAATTAATAATTAATATAATATTTTCATCTCATCTAATGATTTAGAAATGCATCTGTGCTATATTCAACTGGGAATAGCAACATCATACCATGTATATGATCCTTCTTCAATTACCTGAAGAAACTCTATTTTTAGTTTTGTTGTCACAAACTAGTATTATTTTAGTTTTCAATATAATTTACTGATAAGTATTTTAAAAGACTAGTTGACCCGTGCGAATAATTCGCAACAAAAAAAACCACCTTTGAGAAATAAGCAAATCCAACAGCTGTCGTACATGTTAGTTAAACACATTGTCAATAGCTGGCGCCTTTTCCATTTTTATAAAAAGGTTGACCCTTGCGAATAATTCGCATGGTATATTGAAATAATTCGATATATTAGTATACTGAAACATTTAGTTGGTATATTGGAGTAATTCGCATAATTCAGACACCGAATGGTAATGCGGAAATAAATAAATGAACAGATTGCCTTCTGCATTTTTATAAAAAGATTTTTAAATAAAAGTTTTTAACGAAAACATTAATTTTAAACAATTTGTTTATTTTTTGTCATTAGCGGTGAACGTAATCTTCAAAATGATGTCTCAATCATTAATTTTGATGAAGCATTAAGGCAGTTATGGCGTACCGATACAAGAATACCTTTGAGAAATAATATATAAGGATTATCAAGATTAAATATTAACGTGCTATATTAAAATTAACACACTGCCAACTATATTAGCACTTAAAGAATTCAACGAAAAATAAGACAATTACATATAAATATAAACCACAACGACGTACGTTTCAGAATCCCGTAATAGATTCTATTTTCAAGTAAACAAAAGAAAAAGAAAAATAAACGACCTGGATTAAGGCCTATAACAGCGACGTTTCCACTCTACACCCTAGCGGCCAGATTAGAAAACATGGGGAATATTAAATGTAAAAACGCTATAATACAGGACTATAGACCATATTCAAGCACATTTTTAGTAGACAGGTCCTGATTGTAACTCTGAACCGTTCTAATGACACATGATTCGTAGGATTCTCGTAGGTATTTCAATTTACCTTTACCAAAAACAATCACAATCACATTTTCAGAATTTAATCGATGTCCCGTGCTTTTACAGTGTTTTACGGTGCTGTAGTTTTCATTGTTGCTTTTGACTGCTCCTACGTGTTCGTTCACTCGTACACCTAACTCACGTTTAGAATTTCCTACGTAAATGCAATCCTTGGCTTCACCATCGTGTGATAAACATTTGATACCATAGATAGTACCCCGCAATTTCAATTTGTCCTCATTAGAGCATTTGTCACTTTTTTTATTTAAAAAAGAACCTATTGTGTTAAAAGGTTTGCAGGCTATGCCAATACCCGCAGTAGCTAAAACCGGTCTAATTCTTTGCAAAATAGTCTCATCATATTTGAGAGCTACGAAGCTGCGCAAAATGTCCTTACTTTTAATTTTAACGTTCTTATTGTCCACAATAGGCATTACATTTCTTTTTCTAAACTTGTTTTTGTAGAAAAAACGAAAACAACTCTGCACAAACCGTTTCGATGGGGAACATGAGACTTGCGACTTTTGTATCGCGACAGTCCCGGAACACGAGAAAACTGTATCGCAACAGTCGCGGAACAGCCTGCGACTTTGTCCCTTAGTGTGTACTAGGCTTAAGAACAAACTTTTGCATAAGTTTTGAAGCCACTATCAATGTAATAGGTATACTCATCAATGAAGAATGAATGGTACCAAATAAATAAATCCATGTCTACATTAATGGATCTACTAAGGATTATTAATTTTAATAATTACCACTAATTAAAAATGGTATTGTTATCTGAATATCAGCAATTAAATTAGTTGAATCTTATGAGACATTAGGATTTCTGATGAATCTGCATACTGCAAAGTACTATTGAGATATTTGATATATGAAATTCAAAGAAGATACCACATACCACACATTCTACATTTCAAAGCAAAACACAATTTTTAATAAAAAGAAATTGAAGAAAAATTGCTGCAAGAAATTTGATGACTTAGAAATACAAGCTACTTACTTTGATATCCTTACAGTGTTGGCAATAAATTCTTTATCAAATGCTTTGAATACAGTAGTAGATTCAAATTCTGGTGAAAGCGACCACAGATCTTTTCTTTCAAGGGTTCTTCGAAAACCAACCCAAGTTAACCTGAATAAAAAAAAAAGAGGTTTTAAGATATAAGAGTATTTTTTTTCTTTAAATACTACAGTGCATTAACTGCTTCCGAAACAAAATAAATATTCTCAACCTTATTTCAAAAATTGGCTTTCTTGAGTTCAGTCCAACACTCAGTTATGTCATTTTATATAATTACAAGATAATTCATACCTCAGATGACAAGGGAAGAGAGAAAATAGAAGGAACGACTTTAATAAATGGATGGACTTTGATTTTAAAAGGGTTACCAATTTAAGATAGTAGTTTTATTTTCAAAGCTTTCATATTTACTTAGTATCAAAAAAAATATTTCAAATGTTTAATTCTAAGAAAGGTAGACGGCCCTGCGTATAAATAATCAGAAATGGGATATACAAGAATGGGATAAGGAGGCTATAATGGATCTTCTCAGATTGATTGAGACACTAATAAAGAGAGAACTTCATGCAACAGATAATTTGTGGAAAAAAAATGCTAACAAAATCCCTTCAGTTAATTGATCATGCCTTTTGAATATTTCAAAGTCAACATATAAAAATGGACTAAAACTCGTTAAATAGATGAGGAAGAATCTGGAATTGAAGAAAACTTACTGAAGCATGAAAAAAAAATGCCAGTCATAGTACTGGAAAGAGCTGAAGATGACTGATGATCTGAGAATCTTCTGACAATATCATCCAATAAAATTACAGGATTGTATCAGTGAGAGAATAAGAGAATGTAATGATATCTGAAATGAACTGTACAGGAGACTTTCAGGTCATAGTTGTTAGTCCATTCACACCATGAGCAGGAGAAAGGACCTAGGAGTATTCAGGAATGGTATTGTCAGATCCATACTAAAACAGGAATGACTTACTGTGATATCATTTAATCAAATTAAAAATGGAATTTAGATTTCAGCCCTAAAATCTACAACAGACAAATATATCCACCTGTTATGCAAGTTGGTGATAGTACAGCTCCTTGATATACTTCTAATAGTTTAGAATAATATGAAAGTAATGTGAAATGCAGAGTCGGAGCTGCCAGAAGTGAGCTAGTAGACATCAAAGTTACAAAAGGCATTGATCTGAGCCACCAATGTGTAATATGCAGATCTTGAAAAGGGTGAACTCATTGAAATATATTCAGATAACAACGATGATCAAAAGCCAATAAAAAAGTAGAATTTATCATTATATGACAACATACAAAAGGTGACAAAGAGGGTCTAGCTGAACAAGTAATCAGAGGGCAGACGGAATATTAAGAAACTTCATAAAGAAAGTAGAAAACAACTGACAGTTCACGATAATCTATATATACTGAAGAAAATGGATGCACTGAGATCTGATTGATACAGTTACTGAAGTGAATGGTAATACTTGAGTGGAACCTGCTTAGTAATGACAATAAACATTAAACAAAAAAATAATATCGGCCGTTCCCGATTCCCTCTCATAACTGAACCAGAAAGGCATTTTATTATTCATTGTGCTGTCCTTGTTTTGTTTCTATGATTTAAAAAATAATATTGTTGTATCCTGAAATGCTCCACCCCTGGGGAGAAGTGGAAGAAGTCCATTGGACTTCCCTCTGCCTGAATGGACTCGCACCGGGACATAAAAGCCAGCTCCAGACAGAAAGAGGCAGTTCGTCTTGTGGCAGCCAACCACACTGGAGCTCCTCCAGGCGAGGAAGAGTAGAAGCCCAGCTTGCTGTGAGAAGAGAAGAGAAGAGACGAGACGAGACGAGAAGAGAAGAGAAGAGACGAGACGAGACATTTCCCGCCAGCAAGAAGCCTACCTTGCCGCGAGAAGTGAGGAAGTTCTCGGACTGGACCAGCTGTCAAAAGTCGGAAACCGCTATCAACGTTCGGTCTCGTGAAGCCACTGAGACCGAAAGAGACGCCTCCACACGTAGCAGGCAGACGCCCAATACCCCGAGAAGTACAAGCCACCCTCAACGGGATTGTGGAGATTCAATCGACCCATATCCAGTGAGAAGTACCCTGATCCCCTTTCAGAGCCAGGAGGTGTGTACGGACAGTGTAAACTTTGACCGGGACTACGCCCCCAGCGTATACGAATCCCCCTACCCAGAAGCAATGCTGAACTAGAAAAAAAAATTCCACCAGTTAACGTTTTTCTTACGTCAGCAATAATCTTGACTGAAAACTTATTCTGCTAAAATATTTCCATCATATTTCAAATTCTTTCTCATTTATAATTTAATGACATCATAAATGATTCCAATGCTATAATACAACAGTATCATTATATGCTTACTAATTGTTGTATTATGTTGACATTCTGGAGTACATAAACCAATAAAATTATTATTATTGAAATTAATTATTAATTTGAAAAAAAAAATATTTTTTATACTTGAAAGTAAAGCTGAAAATTTGAAATGCTTTCTCCTTATATCCTCCAGAAATTTTTGAATGATCCCAATTCTACAATTTTATTTATTACAGAGTGTTTTTCGTTTTTCCTTTTATAATAATAAGCAAGTATAGGTATTCTGTGATACCAAACAGTCTCCCATCAATGCTGATTCATCTTTTTCTTTCTTAAATATCAGTATATTGGGAAGGGAATCATAAATGTTTTTCCACTTTATTTAAAATAAATATCATTAAAAGAAGCACATTAAATTTTGTATATTGCTCCTCTTATAATATATTTATACAAAATTCCAATAAAATAGTTTTCAGTGAAGAATCTTATTCCCTGTATTACAAACATTTAATTCATATTAAAATCAAGAAGGCTAACCTAGCATTCAAAAGAATTAAAACTCTTTAATTTCTAAGAGTTATTGAATTAAAATGTGGCATTATATAACTACATTAAAAATATCAAGAATGTTGGTGTAGTAACTATCTACAATTAAGGAAGTCTTTATCAATACTCTATGATAAATACCTGTCAAACCACTGATACATGAAACGACTAGGAAAAGATGAAAATGGAGCAGGACATGGATTCTAAATTAAAAAGAAAGAGAAAAAAATAATAAAAAACAAAATATCATATGAATTCAAATCTTACCATGCACATTACAAAGGAATGATTTTGGGTTTTTTTAATGCAAGTTCTGAAAACTTTGTTCGATTTTAGAACTTGTCATTCTTTAATCTTTGACTATCAGTCCAAAGAAACCATTTAGTAGTTATGGATACGAGTTCTTATATGAAGTTACTTGTCTTTATCAAAACTGCAGGTTACTGTGCTTAGAGCACAATAATATTCTTCTTCAATGCAATAAAAAAAAAAAAATGATAAGAAAATGGAAATACACACTGAAGAATTACTTCAAAAAAAAATAAGTTAAAAGTAAAAAATTGAAACATCAATAATGTTTGCTTGAATGCTTTTGATATTAGTTGTTTCAGATAAATTCAGAAATGATTTTTGCGAAGTTTTGTATTCAGAAATCAATCTTAATGCTTTTCCAAGTTGAGGGAGACACCATTCTGTCTCAGAATGATCTATCAGTTGAATCAGATCTAGATTAAACAATAGGATAACATGAATGTTTTGATTACAAGTATTATATTTTTCATCGACGTTAAAGCACAAGATATATGTTCACAACTATTTGGCAGAAAAGAATATGAGAAATGACAATGAGATTAATCCAAAATGCAAATCTCCATCATTAATGTCCAACCCAATTTAGGAGGGAAAAAACTAACCTCAAAAAGTTATCACATATCTGGCAGCATATTCAGCAATTAAAGCAATATGGGCTTCTTTAACTTGAAACAGACAGAAATGATGGCATACTGGCATCAACAACTTGACAGGTATTTAAATTAGCAAAGAAATATATATGTTTAATGTTAATGAATAAAAAAGCACTTTATGCAGCATAATAATACAAATTGATATTTTGTGAAATTCATTGAGATAACAATGTTTAAAAAGTTTAATAGAACCAAGTGAAAATATACAAACCAACAAAGTTAACTATAAACAAAATTCTTAGGCTTCTATTAGATGGTATAATTAAAGTAATAGTGCTTAAAATTTTATATACATAGTCTAAAGTATTCAGGTAAATTACAATTTAAGTAACTGAAATTTTACCTCAGCTGTTGTTCTTCCTATAGGCTTAAAATCGGCAAATGATGACAGAATTAATTGTGAAACCGTTAAGGGTAAAGAACAGGAGCTAATTATGAAATTAATTTTATTGGATTCTGTGTTCTAAAAGAAAGAAAGAAAATTAAAATTAGTTGTTAAAAAGTTAAAGCAATCCCACAAACAGGCCTATGCAAGCCCACGAGCGCGCAGGAGGTAAGGCTCCCATCGTTTCAAGACCAACGGGATAGATTAAGGTCGGGAGGTCAGCCCGACGCCCGCCCGCCTTTAACTCCCGGGAAAGAATAAAATTAGTTCTTACCTACTTAAAATTCTGAAATACCAGTGTATTTTTAATAGATAGAAAACACAGAAGATGGAAAATAATTTTGAATTTAATCTAAGGTATAAAGCAATTATATAAGCTGTATTAGCACTGTTTCTGTCATATAGTTCAACTACGTTCTTTGGTTGTTGAGATGTTATTATACTGAACAATGATGAATTAAGGCTATATAGAATAAAAAGTTTTCAATTATATGATAAGTTTTGGTTTTTTATTATTATTAACACGTTTTTTATTAACTAGCTTTCTTTCTGTTTGTTTCTTCGGTACAAATTTTGCAATTGATTTTAAACTAATTTCCGGATGAGCTAGAGACTTGAAACTTTAAACATAGCTCGAACTGGATGACTATGCTATATTAACCCTTTATCTCCCTTTATCGCTCTTTGTCCACTGAAATGGACATTTTTAAAAACAGTTTCCTCATAAGTCTACAGTAATAAAATTCCTGAAGCATCATTACCTTTAAAATAAATAGTGTAGTTAACACTTTTGCCGGTAGATGTCAGTGCGTCAACACCTATTGAAATACATGTTTAAAATCGATTCAAAAATTTCATACACACAAGACTAAAAATCAGAAAATAATTATTTAGATAAAAATATTTTTTTAATATTCTACGTTTTTAAGACTGACTAAAAAATATAAAATAATTCGTATAAAAAGTATAACGAAAAACAAGGGGCGCAAAACAATATTGACGCAATGTCGGTGGATCTGACAGAGAGCATCTTTCTTGAAGCTCTCTGTCAGATCCACTGATATTGCATCAATATTGTCTTGCTCCCCTTGTTTATCATTATACTTTTTATACTAATTATTATCTGCTAGAATCCGATCCTTCAGGGGTTTTACAACTTTGATCTGTTTTTAGAATCCGATAACCCTGTATGTAAACTGTAAATAAAATGTAAATATGTGTAAATATTATGTTGAACTACTGATGTTAGTCTCCGTTATTTTGACCATACATCACTGGTGCCAAAACACCCACTGGACCACAGAACCATGCCGAACCATGCCGATAACTCCGACCCTCACAAGACTATATCCAAGCTGTTGCCGCTGACCGAACACCAATTACGAGAGCTTCACCCACCCTACGATACTGTGAACCCACCCCATTCTCCAGCAGATCAACTGACCCCCTTGCCAGGCTCCAGGACTTTGAACGAGTAGCCCGATTCAATGGGTGGACAGACGATAACAAATTAGCATACCTACCCTTCGTCCTAACGGACACCGCCCGCCGCTGGTTTGATGAAGAAACCACCATCCCCACCTGGACCGCCTTCATGGCGAAATTCACTGACACTTTCGGGGCACCACACTTCATCGCGAGAGGGTACTGTCTACCCGTTCACAACTACCCCATGAGTCCTGCGAATCATACATTATTAGACTCTCACATGACTGACAGCCAGCGACTCCAACACCTCCTCAAGGGAATAGCCGACGTATTATTGGCCCTCCTTGTGTCTTCCGTCAGTGAAATGGTTGCGGAATTCCAGCGATTGCAGCATTAACGGGCCCGCTGCATCACACCAGACCCTTTTCCAGACCAATGGCCGACCACTGCAACTATTGAACCCCAACAGCTCCTAACTCAGGTCCCACTGCCAACTTAAAAAGTCAGATCTCCGCCCTAACCGCCACCGTAAAAAACCTAACAACCCTCGTCACCAGGAGACAGAACAAGCAACGCCCCTGGAACAATCAACCAGACCGACAGAGGACAACCAAACTATGTCAATGAGCCTGCGAATGGCGCACAAAGAATGACCAGCCCATTTGCTTCCGATGCAACCGGAGTGGCCATGTTCAATGCTACTGTCGAGAATCATCCGCGCAAACACGGGCACCCCGGACAACCAGTCCCCGCGGTTCAACACCTCCCCATCATGCAACTGGGAACACCGCAGCACCTATGACAACTTCCCCAATCGTCGCCGAGGCCTTGTCACACAAAGCCCCTGCCCATCCAGCCAACGATCACCCAGCCCATCCTACAGCGACCAGGGAAACTAAGAACGGCGGCGTCCAAACTGGTCAATGGAACAGCCGCTATACCACATCGGCCCAACATAACAAACAACAGAATTCGAATCCAATTTGACAATAAGCCAGCTATAGCACTTCTCGACACGGGAGCATCGGTCAGCATCAGTCAGCATCATCACGGAAGCTATGACCCCGTATACGACCTCACAATTCGCATCAACAAACGGTCAGCCTCTCCACACCATCGGTATTACAACTGCACGTATAGGAGTAGGGAAGTCAGCATTACCTTTCCATTTCCTCGTCGTAAAATGATGCACGCATGACGTCATCCTGGGATGGGACTTCCTGCAACACTACCGGGCCCGCATTGACTGTGCGACCGCCTCAGTAACTCTTACTCCAGCCCATATCTGACCTACCATCCGCACTTACCTGACCTTTCTGGCCACATTCCTCAATCTTCCGGCTTCCACCCTCCTCGTGTGGGTGACCAACATCTCGCGAGCCCCAGCAGTTCTACCGGCACAAAGCAGAATCATAACAATTGACCAAATACAGCCACACTCGATCTTGGCCCTCGACGACAATCAGATGCCAATAGCTACTGCGCCGCACAGAGGGTTAAAAGACGAACAGCTCCAGCAAATGATTGATCCTAACGTGCCACCAAGGGAAGCCCGTGCTATGCTCCAATTGCTACAACGCTACCGCCGCCTACAACGCTACGAACCAACGCACGACGCCAAACCAAACCACCCCACCATCCATCGCATCGATACCGGCGACAGCCCATACGGAACGTGCAGTCATTGAACAAGAAACCCGCACCATGGTGCGTAAGAACGTTATATGACCCTCTCAAAGCTCATGGAGCCCCACTTTCTGCGCAGCTCCACTTTCTTCTCCTCCCTCGACTTGAAAACCGGCTACTGGCAAGTCTCCATCACACCCGAGGACCGAGAAAAAAACGGCATTCTCCATGCTGGAAGGCCTATACGAGTTCAACCTTATCATTCGGCCTCTGCAATGCGCCAGCCACGTTGGAGCGCCTGTTGGACAACATTCTATGCGGTCTAAGATGGTCAATTTGTTTATGTTAACTTGACGATATTGTCATCTTTGGTCGCACATTTGATGAACATCAGAAACGCCTCAACTCCGTCCTTCACTGCCTCTGCCGCCGAGCTCCGACTGAACCCCGGTAAATGCTCCTTCGCCGCACAAAACATCAGGATCCTGGGCCACATCGTCACACCTGAAGGTATCCTACCCGATCCCGCAAAAACAGACGCCGTGCACAAGTTCCCCACCCCGAAGACGCACAAACACGTCCGCGCTTTCCATGGCCTCTGCTCATACTACCGGCGGGCGATTCATTCCGAACTTCGCGCGAATCACCGGGCCACTCACCTCCATTATGAACAACACCAACAACTTCCGTTGGACGGATGAGGAGCAGATCGCATCGAACACTCAAGACGTTCCTCACCATGGCGCCGTTGCTTTGCCACTTCCGGGATGGAACTCACACATAAATTCACACGGACGCAAGTGCTTAAGCCAATGGGGCGGTACTCGTGCAGAACCAGGGAAGCCAGCAGAAGTAATTGCGTAGGCAAGTCGTTTTTACCGAGGTGGAGTCCAATTATGCGACGACCCATCGGGAATGCCTGTCTGTTGTTTGGGCCATGCACAAGTTCAGACCATATCTTTACTGCCGCCCTTTCATAGTAGTCTCCATTGTATACAAAACAGGCCGCAAACACCTTGACCCGGACTGCTTGTCACGCCTCCTGCCGGACGAAACAACCCACAAAGCCACTGCAATCAACGTTATCACAGAGCAACTGGAAATGGCCATTGAACAAAATAAGGATCCGGAGCTACAACGAATCATTGCCCAGTCCCGAGTCAACACAACCACACAGAAAGGGATACTCATTGATAGACGGCGTGCTCTTCAAGGAGAGCTTCGAACCAACATCCCGGCGGCGGCTGCTAATCATCCCGCAGCATCAGCGCCGCCACATTACCGAATCTTGACCTGAGGACCTCACCAGCGGCCACTTGGTCTCGCCAAAACCTATGGCAGGATCCAGCAAAACTATTATCGGCCCGGACAATACAATACAACACGCCATTGTGTTTTAAGATGCGATGGATGCCAGCGCAGGAAATCGCCTACTCAGCCGCCGGTAGGACTCCTTCAGCCGCTACCGTTGCCTGAACAACCCTTTAGCAGAGTAGGCATTGATCTCCTTGGCCCCTTCCCGTTGACGAACAACAACAACAGATGAATTGTTGTGGCCGTTGACCATTTCTTCCTATTTGTAATCACACAAGCCCTACTGAACGCAACAGCTACCGAAATCGCCCGTTTTTTCGTCCGAGACATCGTCTTGCGATACGGGGCCCCAGCGTCTATTGTCAGCGATGATGGCACGCAGTTCCTCGGCATGATAATGCGGGAAGTCCTCACCATTTGCCGAACACTCTATCGCCGCACATCACCGTACAGACCACAAAAGAATGGGGCAACAGAAAAGCTTAATCACTCCATCGCAAATATGTCCCAACTGGACCAACACCACAGAACACACACCCTCCCTTGCGCTGCTCACAAACAAATATCATTCCACTCCAACGTTACTGAGACAAGTGAGTCAACGAGGGCATTGACTCTTGAAGGGGGAGCTATGATGCAATGTCGGCGGACCTGGCAGAGAGCTTCGAGAGAGAGCTCAGCTATCCAATGTCGAAACCTTCCAGGATTTGCCAGTTAAGCTGCGCTGTGATTGGCTGAACCGGAAGGGCATTCAACCAGCTGAGTGGCTCCCCTCTTCCAAACGCGGACCTGACAGAGAGCTTCGAGAAAGACGACCTCATCTGCCAGAATTCGACTTATGCTGAACATTATGCTGAACTACTGACGTTAGTCTCCGTTATTTTGACCATACATCAATATACACATCGTCCATACCATCTCAATTATCTATTTCATGCGCTCCATGTTTTTCATTATACTTTTTATGCTAATTATTTTATACTTTTTAGTCTGACTTAAAAATGTAATATATTTTAAATATATATTTTTATTTAAATAATTATTAAACTTAAAGTTTGTAGGCTGTCAAGGCTAATAATTTTGTGAAAAATTAACTCTACATAATGTGCAATCAGCATTAGTTCATACTTGTGTTGCACTTAATATAAGTAAGAGTAAGTGTTAATGGCTTAAGTAATATTGTAGGCAGCAATCATCAGCTAAGAGTTGTTATCAGTAAACAGCAAAGATCTCAGTGCTAGCTTTTCAGAAGAGTAAACCACATATTTCAAGATCTGGCACTCAGATAGTCATTTTTGATTTTGACTAATTTTTACAACCAAAGGTCCTTCTTGGTGGCAACCACATATTCTAAATACTATGCCATAGATAGTAGAAGGTAAGGAAGAGAAGGAGCAGAAAAGAAAGGAAATAGTCATGCCAGTGCTGGGATTGGAAACCAGCTTCAGACCTATTGGCAGGCTGTCATCTTGACCACAAGGCTTGTCTGAATGGCCACAAAGCTCTCACAAGGGAAGTGCGTGACCTCAAACGCTGAGAACTACACGAAAATGTGCTTAGAATATAAATAGCTCATCCCAAAAGCAGTGATATGAGTCATTCCCATGCAAAACTCACCTGTTGTCTGCTAGTGCACTTTGAAAACCTGCACTTTCAATACTGAATATCAGGTCAGTAGGAAAAGTTTGTTGTTCAGATGGCGTAATTATTTTAAGCAGAGGGAAATATAGCAATATAGCCACGACTTTGAAACATGTGTGTTTTTGGTGTTTTTACCTACAGATATTTTCAAATGTTCATTGATGAAAAACTTTATTCTACATTACAATTAATAAATTTATTCAACAATGAAAATTTTACTTACTAAATTTAAAGAATTTATAATTTGTGTTCGATAGTTAATAATTGATACTATGGTCATCAATAGCCAAAAGAGGAATTGTACTGCAGATGTAATGAAGCCAGCCTGTTTATTTCCATATATTGAAACTGCTGCTAAAATCTAAAATGAAAGTTAAGAAAAAATTATTCATCTTCATTTTTAATTCATTTTCAAAACTTTATATTTTTAACTAGGGGACACTGAAATTGAGTTTGAAAAATGCTTAGACCGTGTTTACTATTCAAAAATGTACAATAAATAGTTAAAATTAATTAAGAAATCTCATCATTATCTGCAAATTTTTTAGTATTTAATTAGTCTTAATGGAGAAAAAAATTCTAGGAAAATGTTAGGAAACAAATAGGATATAGTAAAACTTCTTTATTTGCCAAACTCATCTTCTAGTTTCACGATATTTCGAAAAACTAATCGTTTTTCTTTATCAAGTGATAAATAAAGAAGAAATACGCCATTTCTTTCTTAATAATATTAAGGAATGAATTAAATTAAACAATCATTACTCAACAAATATGGTTCGTAGCGTCTCATGCACGTTACACAACATAAGCATTATTACGTAATATAATAACGCTTTTAAAAACAAATTTTTGAATATAAATTTCTGCATTCAATTTCTAAAGTTCAAATTTATGATTTAAAGTTCCAACCTTTTTATCTCCAATGTCCAATATCCAGATTTGTTATGAGTAATGATTGTTTAATTTAGTTTTTTGAAATATCGTGAAGATAGAAGATGAGTTTGGTAAATAAAGAAGTTTTATTATCATGAAAATGATTAATTTCTCAAGATGAGTTTAAAAATAAGGAGATAGGTTGTGAATAAGCTTGCCCGTAAGACATTTTGCCCTTTTTGGTTTTTATTGTTTCCAATTTGCCTGCTATTACTATAATTAATTATCTACAGAGAATCCCCATTATTAATACATCGGAAGCGCAGTGGTGCCTCAAAGGAAAAAATACACAATGAAAAACTCACCGATGAAAAATTAGTGAGAAAATTCATCTGCCAGCAGTGAACAGACCTCAATGAATTTCTTTAAAGCATAAAAATTCAAACTGCACATTTGAATTATATTAATAATAACAATGGATGAGAGCAAATTATTTACAAATGACAATCTGGAACAGCTGTTTCACGCTCGTTCGCGATCATCAGCCAGGAGAAGTCACAGTAAACAACAAGGTTTGCCTCAGTACAGAGACCTTGTTGTTTACTGTGACCTCTCCTGGCTGATGATCGCCAACGAGAGTGAAACGGCCGTTCCAGGATGTCACTTGTCAATAATTTGGTCTCATCCATTGTTTTTATTAATAATCCCCATTATTAATTGTTCAAAGTACATTAATTAATCAAAAATCCGACAGCTTTTCTGTTCCAAATTCAGTGCACTCCCAATTATCCGTGCGCGGATTATCCGGTTTGCAGATTATCCGTGCTCAATCCGAACTCAGAAAAAAAATTTAAAGAGAAACATTTTCACGCTTATCATGCATGTAAAATCGATGTTGATGTGAATTAGAATCTTGTTCGGGTTAGCTGATAGTATTGTGAAGTGCATAGAGGTCAAATCGTAAAATATGTGTCGATATACGACAAGAGATGAACAAACAGCAGAAGCAAAGACGCATTACAGATTTATTAAGCAGTAAATGTTAAAAGGAAAA
This sequence comes from Thereuonema tuberculata, assembly GCA_023159025.1. Taxonomy (NCBI): domain Eukaryota; kingdom Metazoa; phylum Arthropoda; class Chilopoda; order Scutigeromorpha; family Scutigeridae; genus Thereuonema; species Thereuonema tuberculata. The sequence continues at coordinate 79,795 of JAFIDM010083172.1, read as the reverse complement.
TTACTAGTTTGATGCTATACAGCATGCAAATGTAAGTAATTTTTATATGGTTGTACTGATGTTGATCTTTTCTTTAATAAAAAGGAGTTTTCGGATTATCCGTGTTTTTCTATTGTCCGTGCGACCCCTCCCAATGATTAACCCATGGATAATCGGCAGTGCACTGTATAATGAATTGATGACATTGCTTAGTTCTTAGACGAAATACTTCCTTCAGTATTGTGACCAAAACCATTAAAAACTCTTACTACTGATAGAAGTTAGGTTAATTTAATTTGATTTAACACAACGATGTAGCAACAGTATAGTGTTAGTGAAATGATGTTTAATGAAAGCTTGGTTAAGAGCAATATTCGAAGATGTCTGCAGATTTTTATTTAGTTTTGCTCATAATAAAGTTGTTACATTTTTGTAGGTTGTTGCAAATATATTTAATTTTGTTGGAGTATTTCTAGAATTATA
>JAFIDM010083172.1:48114-74333 GCA_023159025.1 Thereuonema tuberculata | reverse complement strand
AGAAGAAAGGAGGACCAACACGTTATTAATTTCAATAATTTTCGAAATACTAAGTTTTGAGTTTATATTTTCTTTACAGTTGAAAATTGATTTTTATTTTTTAATTTAAAAACTATCCAAAATGTTTGAGATGTTTAAGTGGTACATGAATTTATTGCCGTTAAATAGACTACGAAAAAAAAAAAAGGGGGGGAAGTAAACAAATCCTGTAATAAAAAGTTATTTGAAATACTTGGGAGCTGGTTATACTTTCTTTACAGGGTGTATAAGTATAACCAGCTTACAGTGCCTGTCTTTTCTGGACAAGAAGAGAATGGTTGAAGAATTCTAAAGAAAAGACAACTTTTAGATTGCTTCCATAGAACTTCTGAAAATGTTAGGGAATAAAATAAAAAGCTGACCTAGATCTTCTGGAAGCGGAGGAATATGGGCATAAATGAGGATTTGCTGCCCCCACTATTCAGGATATCTCTGCTCTTGGACTGTCACCTCTTAAGGTAAAGAAATGATGAAGTCTGCATTCAATTAAACCTAAATCTAATATCAGTAATTAATAACTTATGAATTATGAAGAGATCCTTAGCTCTATGAAGTAAATCAGTGAAAATACTAACTGAAACCTCCAGCATAATACTGGGTTTTTTTTTTTCTGAAGCGCCTTGGATGCTAACCAAGTTGCTCAATGTCTTTTGTTGCAGGAGAATAATAAAACTGGTCATTAAATAGCAGATATAATTGGCCAAGTTCGTCTATCTGTCTGTCTGTCCGTCCGTCTGTCTGTCTGTAACACGATATAATTAAGCTATTAAGATAGATCCAAGGGTTCTCAATGGTACCATTGAATCAAGGGTACTCAAATTGGATAAAATATTAGTTCATTTTGTCATTCCGTGTTGTTTCCATGAAATTTTACCTGAAATTCTAACAAAACATACGTTCAAAACCAAATAAATTTGTTACCACTGCACCAATTTTAATGAAATTTGGCAAACTTGCTAAGTTTTTAACACTGATTTTGAAACTCAAAACCATTTTTGCCGTAGAAGCTTCGTTCACAAGTTAGCGCAGTATTTAGATTATACAAAGGTGAGTTTTAAATGCCTTTCGGCGTTATGAGTCAAAAATAATAATTATTCTTTAGATAAATTAAACTTTAGATATGGTTGGTTTTTCGTTTTTAAATTTTTGGGTGATCCTTTAGATTAAACTCTCAGAACCTATATTACAGGTGTACAGGTAAGAAGTACACCTAAATAGATCTGATAAACATTAAAAAAAAAAATTAAAATCAATTCATCAATCGAATCAAATATATGTATATACATATAAATTGGCTAAGTTCGTCTGTCTGTCTGTAACTCGATATAATTAAGCTATTAAGGTAGACCCAATGGTTCTCAATGGTACCATTGAATCAGTACTCAAATTGGATGAAAATATTAGTTCATTGTGTCATTCCATGTTGTTTCCATGAAAATTTATTCTTGGGAACTGACCTCGACAACTGAAATTCTAACAAAACATACGCTCAAAACCAAATAATTTTGTTACCACTGCATCCATTTTAATGAAATTTGGCATACGTACTCAGTTGTTTACGCTGATTTCAAAACTCAAAACCATTTTTGCCGTAGAAGCTTCGTTCACAAGTTAGCACAGTATTTAGATTACATTTACTTTTTATTTGATAGTTGATATTAAAATGATTTTTCAGATTTTTTTATGCCTGTCAGCCGACAGGCTTTACTGCTAGTCATGAATATTTGAGGCTGGCGGAGGTTGGCACATGAATTTTCCTGTTTTATTTTTAATGTGTATTTATTGTCTTATCTTAATTTTTGAAGGTGCCATATTCTTGTTAATTCTATTAATTCTAATGACCTCCATATTGAGACCTCGCTATTTACTGATTTGATAGATTGTTTGAAGATAATTTTTAAAAAAATCTTATTGTGAAAATCGAAGAAGGGAGTGCCCGATCCAAGCCGCTCGGAAGGGGCAGTGAAGGCAGATCGTTGCGGAAGGTGAGCTAGGGGAAAAAGAGGGAGAAAGATCGGTCCACAAATTGGCGGTGGCCCGTCAGATGCTCTACTCTCAGCTGATGATTGCCAATAAAGAGTGTAACAGCCGTTCGGAGATGTTATCTTATAATTACCTGGTCTCAACCATTGTTAATATTTTAATATTGTTTTTTTTATGATTAAAATTTACATATTCTTCTAAATTTACTTATTCTTTACACATTCAGAATAAATAAATGTACATTTTTTTTTTTATTTTGTATTTTGGGAATCAAAAATTTGCAATTTTTCCTGTGGGTGGCAAATACTGTAATACTTGCCAATGTAATGAATTTAAAAACTCTTAGAGAAAACTACCATAGCGTGCTGACCAAAAGAAACCATTCAGAAGACCGATCAGGATTCTTGGGCAAGGGAATAGTTTCAAACTATATTTTCAGTAAAATAAATTAAATTAAATAGTAAAAATATACTCTATGGTTATAGACTATACTAAAATACAGTCTATTGTGGCAAGTTAATCTTTATTGAAGGCAAGTCCACACTTTTAGTTTTGGATGCTTAAAAATATGGGGTTCATAATAAGGTCTCGATTTCCAAAAGATTCTGTTCAAGAATTATTTTTAGAAGAGGCCTTTGTTATTTAGGGAATTAGGAGCAGTTTTCCTCACCTAAATAATGTAATGATTTTTATAGTTATAGTTATATTTGTATTTATTCCATGTATTCTATTTTATCCTATTTACTTTTTGTGTTCTAATCATAATTCAATCCAGTGTAAATTTCAAATTCTAAACCGGTAACGGTCAAATTCTGTTGTTTATTTTTAAAATCCTCAACGGTTGGTGTGCTCCATAATTCCCCGTAATTTAAAATCTTCAGTTAAAAATCAGTTATTAATCACATGTTATTTAATGAACTGTTGAAGCACATCAGCCAATGACAGATCAATGTGCATAGCCTATTGAAACCCATGCTCTCCCGAAAATAAACAGTCGAGTCCATATTGAGTTTAGACCCAACTAAATTTCTGTCTCTTTCCTTCACGAACCAGTGTTCCGATTTAATTCACCACAATTTGGTACCGAAACCCGACTTCAGCTCCACCGCAGCTACCATCATTGAGGGCCGTCCGGAAGTCAGTCTTCCCCCGCCAGCATAAACTCGCCAAAGCCGAAGGCTGTATGGCCTTCTCCCTGTGGCCCCAGCCATGCCTGATGTTTCTACAGCAGCATATGCCAGCATTGCACCTACCCGGTGACAACCCATCGATTTCAGGAGTCCACTATTTTCTCCGCACAATCGGATGAAGATCCAGTCAGATGGCTTGAGGACTACAATCAAATCGCACGATTCAATGGCTGGGACGAAACATCGCAGTTAACAAAGGTTTACTTTTCCCTGGCAGGGACTGCGAAAAAATGGTTTGAGAATAATGAAGCAGCAATAACTACATGGCCAGAGTTTCAGCAGCAATTTACAGCCACATTCATATCCCCGTATGATAGTTCAAAGCATGCCAGAGGAATTGGAACAGAGAGTGCAGACGATGAAAGAAACGTGCAAACAATATGCGCAGGACGTACTCGATTTATGCACAGCCACCAACCCGGATATTACAGACTCCAAGAAGCTTCAGCATTTAGTGTAAGCAGTTGCCCAAGATGTCTATTCATTTTTCGTAATGTTTCCAGTGATCCGATTTAATTCACTACAATATACCCTGCTGAATGATGTAGATCATCTTCCTAATGTGTTTGCAACACTGAATCATTCAACAAAAGAAGAGAATGTTGGTTAGGATGAATGTGAAAGGACTTGCTGCAAGTAATTTATGTATTTTATTATAACGTAATCTGAAACCAATCATCCATAGTGTACTAATACATAATACTAATACATATTTCATAACAATGTTTATTTCTTCCATTTACGCAATGTTATTTTATTGTTATAGGATTCCTTAAATAATTCTTGCCAACTTTAGCAAAATTATCAGAATTTAGTTAGGAAAGGATCCTTCAGAGGAGTCAAGTGCTAAAACCGGCTAAGGAAAAGAAGCCAAGGGACCCCTGAAGTCAAACAAAAGAAACTTACGTCTCTGTCTTAAGATTCAATTTTTAATCCCCTCCCCTTCTCAATGGGCCTGGTTGATTAGTACACCTTATATGTTAACCTATCAAATATTGTTGATTCAATGAATTTCCCCTTAGTTTTGATTTTTATGTTCGAGTTTTCTGTCTTTGGTCAATAATTGTTACATCAACTTCCTAGCACAAGCAGAGTAATCAAAGGAAGAATTATCAGTGGATTTATTTATGGTGTTTGTATTTGGATCAGGTATCATTTTCAAATTTATTCTGTGAATTAAAAATCATTATAGCCCAGCATAGGTGCAGTGCTGGATTAACCATTAGGCTAATGCCCGAGTGCACCAAACTTCAATTAACTTTGATGACTGCAGTTTGGACGGGGCTAAAATTAGTGGGGGGTGCTGCTCCAGAAAAATTTTAGCCTTTTCTTTAAAGGCAAAAGAAACATGTATAAAAAGAAAATTTATTCAGAAACTTGATAAATTTCTTTTTATACATGTTTGTTTACTTTCACACAATTTTAAAACAAAGGCTAAAATTTTTCTGGAGCAGCACCCCACCCCCACTAATTTTAGCTCCGTCCAAACTGCAGTCATCAAAGTTAACTGAAGTTTGGTGCACTTGGGCATTAACCTTTCAGCCCTTGATGGGAGAGTGCATTTAAAATCTATATAGATACTCGGCCATTTTTGCCAAATAGCCTTCAGCCCAAAAAAGCTTTAATCCGGCCCTGCACAGGTGTATCTAGGATTTTCGAATGGGAGAAGTTATGAGAGATGTGGTTGTTCAACCCAAAAAAATCTTAAGCCCATTGCACATGGATCCGAAAATTGGTCGGTCGAATCCAAGTAAATGGGCTTAAGGGGAGCGTTTGAGACCAAAATTATCATATTGAAAAGAAAAAAGGTAAGGTGAATGAGGTGTTTGAATATGTAAATTTTGGACTGAATCACCCTATACGTAAATTGTGTTCTAAACACCCTCATTCACCTTATCTTTTTTCTTTTAAATATGATAATTTCAGTCTCAAACGCTCCCCTTAAGCGCATTGCACATGGATCTATCCGACCGATTTTCGGATCCATGTGCAATGGGTTTTAATCTTCTTTCTCATATGAGGAGATAGAGTTTCAGACAAAACCGATGACCTTTACAATAATAAAAAAGGTCCAAAATCTTATATTTCTTCCACTTTTGGATGAAAAATAAGGGAGGAGGATATAACCCCCCCTTCAGTATGCCAGAACTTGCAAACTTATTCATATCAAATAAAAATAGCATCATGACATTTAATAAAAAAAATATTTATAAATTTGCAATAAATATTTCAATGTTGACATTGTCACATTATTTAAATTAGACTGAATTAAATTAGATGGAAATTTGTTTGTTTATTCTTTTCATGCAGTTTATAGATGCCTTTAGATTTAAGTCTAAGATTTTTAGCGACCCATTTGTGATAGCGACCAAAATCGGTAACTATTGCGTTTATCATGTCCGTCCGTCCGTGTCTGTCCACCCTAACAACTCCTGAACGGAAGGTCAGATTGACGAACGGATTTCATCATCATCTTCAGAGGCCCATACGTTGTAGGTAGGAGGTATTTTCAGGGACCAGCGCCCCCCTCCCATGTTCGAGATATTTGACATTGTTTTTATTGGATTTCCACTATTAGCTTAAATATCGGGAATGCAACCATCTCCTTTCAGTTGTCAGGTATAGCGTGATCGGTATGTTCTCGGACTCACATGCTGAATGTTGTCGATTAAAATCCATGTATCAACCGGTGTTTGATTTTTTTTTTCGTCTTAATCTATTTATCTCATTGTCCGCGTAGATTTTTTTTCTTGTTTTCCTAACGTTCCTTATATTTTTTTCCTAAATTTGTTTTTATTTTTCTTTTCGTTAATTTATTTCATTTTTATTATATTATTTTTTTAATCTTTTTTATTATTATGGAGCCCCTTAAATTTATGATTTAGCACAAAATTATATTCACTTGTTTCAATAAGATATTCTATGCATAAATTATCCAACTATAACTCATTTATACTCATTATAACTCTTACTATCAAAACATTTACATAAAAAAATGCTTTATAAAAAACGCATATTTTTAAACAATTTTAGTTTCAGTTAAGTCTAATTGCAAACTCCTCGTTATTTAATGTTATCAGCTGTTACTGTAAATTATTTGCAAATCTAAAATACATAACCACTATTCAATCATTAATGGTTTATTTTATCGGTTCTATCAATTTCTAATGTAATTCAACTAATTACATGACAGCATGCTTCTTTATGCTTTCGATATTATTCTAATAAATGATAAATACACAAAGTAAAAAAAAAGACAAAACTTCTATTAAATTAGTTGTGAATTGACTATATAGTTATCTTTCCTTTTACGACCTTAAACAGATGTCAGATAAAGGAGTTTGAACATCATAAAGCAATAAATATCTTTTAAATAAGACCTCTAAAGATAGTTGTGCAGGTTCTATAAAAGTTCTCGAAAGGTTTAACAATCTGGATATATTGCCAGTCGTTGCTTCTTTCTTCACTATCTTCCAAACATCCCCCAGTCATTGGTACAATATCTATTAGATAAATCAGAATTCATTCCTCAAGGATACATCAACTGAAAATAACGATAGGAAAGATTGTTTATCAAGTAAAACACAAAAGGAGGTACAATATCTCCTATGATTAAGGTGACCAACTTTTTTTCAATGAAAAGGAGGACACAAATAAATTGAAGAAAAAAAATATCGTAAATAAAAGAAACATTTTACAATATTCATTGCAACAATAATACACTATAATACAAGGTGGCCATAAAATAACTTTCTCCGTTTTGGAGGCATCTTCAGCGAAAACTAATGAACGGAATGAAACCAAAATTCAGAAATAGTCTGTTGAGGGCTTAGGAGAAGAATTCTGCAAAAAAAAAAAAAATAGTATCAAAAGTCGCCGATAGGAGAAAATTCGGCGCTGTCGGAACCAGTAAATTGGTGAATAATTACAATGAACGCACGCAAAAAGAATTATGAAAGTTTATGAACATACAGTACAGTAATGAATGGAGACTGAGACTCACAGAAAACGTTCTGAAACAAAAACAATAATCTTTAAACAACAATCTTTAATCATCAATTGTTTGTTAACAATCTGTTATCAACATTACCGAAATTAATCAATCATTAGGACCCTCTGGACCACGTGCAACATTTTCAATGTGCTGATCTTTCTTGTGTAAAACATACTGCATCCGGTGTATGACGTTCTCTACTGCTGCGCATAAAGTGACAGTTTGGATGTTTGTAACATCCCGTCGTATGTTATCTTTCAACGAATGCAGGTTTGTAACGCCACCAGTATATACAATGGATTTCAGGTACCCCCACAACCAAAAGTCACATGGGGTCATGTCCGGTGAACGAGGCGGCCATTCCATCGGAAAATATTGACTGATAACCCTGTCATTCCCGAAATACTGGCGTAACAGGTTCTGTACTATATGAACAATATGTGGCCGTGCTCCACTTGCATATAACATGTGGAGTATGAGCATTGTCTTTGTTGCAATTCAGGAATGACAAACGTTTGCAGCATTTGCTCTCCATTAATGGTACATTTTATGGTTCAGGTACCTCTCCGTTATGGTATGGTACAGGTAATAGGACCCTGTAGGAGTCATAGTCTCAAAAAAGTATGGTCATAATATGAACTCCGCCGTGAATCCACACCACACAGTTACTTTTGGAGAATGCGCTTGAATCACTGACGGACGTTCACATGCCCAGATTGGCAGTTTTGAGTGTTGACTGACCCATTCAGATAAAAATGAGCCTCATCTTCCCACAATATGTTCCAAGCCAATCATTGTTAATATCCATTTGGGCAGAAATGTTAGCGCGAAAGTCAGACACTTATCATAATCTGTAGGTTTTAGTTCTTGCACACGACTGATCTTATACGGATAGAAATGCAGCATTTTCCGTAAGATTTTCCAGACAGTCCCATAAGGCATATCGGTTTGGCGAGCTATTGCACGGCGCTTGGACCACTACTAGTCCCTATGTCGTCGAACACTGCAGTGGCAACATCTATTACTGTGTTGGCTGATACTGGTTTTCGTCCTCTACCGGCTCTCACTCCTAGCGATCCAGTTTCCTCGAATTTATGACTCATAGCTCGCAGCTACAGCAGACATGGACTTTTACGTAGGTTATGAAGCCTTCAAAAATCCCTAAGAGCTGCCGCTGCATTGCACTCTTTAGTGTAAAACAGCTTTACAAGTAATGAACGTTGAGGTAAGGTAAGCCGCATATTGAGTACAACTCAACAGTCAATCAACGAACTGCTTGACTGAACGTTCGCTCTTCCCTTTTTTAAAGGACTGACTAGCGCTGCTGTCACTTCTGCACTAGAAAATTTGCATAATCTACGTTTAGAGTGACAGCAGCGCCGAATTTTCCTATCGGCGACTTTTGGTACTAATCTTTTTTTTTTTTTGTTTGCAGAATTCTTCTCCCCATGCCCTCAATAGACTATCCCTGAATTTTGGTTTCATTCCATTCATTAGTTTTCGCAGAAGATGCCTCCAAACAGGGAAAGTTATTTTATGGTCACCTTGTACAATTAAAACAATTTTGTAACATTCTATAATGTAATTACGCCTATTAATTATTATTTAAATGAGTATTTTTCCATTGAATGAATATTTTTTGTCAATGTATCATCTTCTAACAATATATTGGAAATATCTGAACAAGAAATATCCTTTCTATTGTCACGGCTTTTTTTATCCCCTGTATTTTTTTTTCCCCTTCCAAACCGTGTCACGATCTATTCTCCTTTATCCGATGCAGTTTTGTATTATAATCCCTTATTATCATTAATCTTCTTTGGATTAAATTGTTAGGAGACTGCTGATTTCTTTATAATCATGTAAAAATTATTTCTTTTATCTATTTCTTTTATTTTTATTATTTTCTTCGTTTTGTCTGTGCCTTTTAAGTTTCTTTTACAGCTTGGACATTTTCCCATGAAGCCAAAGTTAGCTCTCGAGACAATTGAATTAGACTCTATGTCTCCTTTGACTTTGTTACAATGTAGCGTACTTACGAAAGTTTCGCGCGTTAGACTCTGATTGGTTAATTTTGATTGTGAGTTCAAGAAGAGAAAACTGAAATATACAACAGAGATAACTTCGAGTGGTCGCTGCTTTGCCGGGCTCCCTGTGGGAGACCCGAGCAGAAGCGAGGGAGACCTGCGCTGGTGTGAGCGTTTTAGAACATCTTAGATGAGTGCCAGGTCGTCGTGATCTTTTTGAATTGAGCTAGCCGCCGAACTCGGCAACTCCAAAGAAGAGGAACGTCTATAGCTTGGTTCGGGACTTCAGACAGGAGCCAGCCGACCCTGCCTTGACAATGGAGGATCGTTCGCCGTCCCAATATTGACCACGCCGAATTTGGAGACCAGGCTCGCCCACCGCTTACGTTCATATGGGCCGAGAAAGTGAACTCCTGTGTTATAGTGCTTCGTATAGAGATAGAGAGCATGTGCGCGTGTGAATCGCAGATGATCGACAAACTGTAAGTAAACTTTCTTGTGTCTTTATTTCGCTTTAGGGTTCGTTGAAGGAACTGATCCAGAGAACCTTGAAAACTAGGCGAAATAACCTTATCCTATCTTAAGCACCTGATAAAACGTTTTTCAGCTTAAAACCAAAAATTCTTCAGCTTAATTCTTTATTGGAACAAACTTTAGTTCAACTAAGAGTACGAAACGAGCTACGGTGAGAAAGCCAATTGCTACGTAGAGCTGAAGTTGTAGACTAAAGTTGGAGAACTGATTAACTTTTAAAAATTAAGCTTTGTGATTTTTTTTTTTATCTTGTCATTGATATTTTTCTTGTGTATTTACTGATTTATTGTCCCTGCATTTTACTTGTTGTTTTCAGCCGGCCGGCGTGAAGTAGAACCGTCCCGTCTAGGCCTGTCCGTTTCCCGCCCTTTCCCTAATTCATTAAATTTTACTTAATTTTTTTTCTTTGTTGATCAGCTGTTTTTTCTCCCTTAACGCGTAATTCCCCGAGTAGTTCTTTATTGATCACGGGATTGTGAATTTTTTTTTTTTATTTCCACATGTTGCAATCTAACCACTAGAAAGGCTCGAACGAGAGGTGAAACTACCTTTTATTTTATATTAGTAATATCTATTTTAGCCTTGCGTAATTTATCCTGTATTTTGCTATTGGATTATCTCTTAAAGGTTGTTGTGTCGTGTTTTGTCAAAGCCCAGTCTTCAATATACGAGATATGATTTGCTTTCTTTCTTGTATTCACTTTCATTGATATCGTTTATTACATTTATCTTCAATTGAAACCGAGAGTGCTGTGTTTCTTTTTCCCTTTCTTGCTTAATTCACTTTGTCTAGAGTCGTGATAGGGGGTTTACATGGGCCCAGCGCCCCCTTCTCGGCGGCCTGTCTACAGGGTGTGTTCATTTTCCACTGGTGTTAATACTATTCTGCTAATTGATTACTCATTTTCCCTTTAAATCGTGACACTATTCAAGTTTACGGCAAGTGCTGCAGCTAGAGTATCCACTGATTCAATCTCGATTTCTCACTTGTCCAAAAATCATTTGCAATTGAAAAAAACTACTTCATATGAATACGGAGATTTACAGATTAGTCTTCAAATATCGAAAAGGAGGACACGTAGGAGGACATTTTTCGAGGGAGGACAGAACTTACAAAAGAAGGACTGTCCTCCCTAAAGGACGACGAATATTGGATAAGTTAGATGCAGAGCTTTCCCATCGTATAAAGCATATAACAAAGTTCATTCTCTATTTGTGTTCCCATCGAAGACAGACGCCGAAATTAAAGAAGCTGCTCGGAGATTTAGAGAGAATTATCCTGAGGACATCAAGTTGGAGTTTACAGACGAAGTCGTTCATTTCAAGTATTTCACGTCACATTTAGAAGATTTCAAAGGTGATGAAACAATGCCAGCATTACGATCGTGAAAGAAAATATAGTGCAATCAACGTTCCCAAATGTTACGACAGCATTAAGAATTTATAAGTGTCTCATGATGACGAACGCTACTTGTGAACGAACATTTTCGAAGTTCCAACAGTTGAAAAATTGTCATCGATCTTCAATGAGACAAGAACGACTGAACTTACTTGCAATTATGGCCACTAAATACTACGTCTTGCAAAAGGTAGATTCCAAGATATTCTAAAAGATTTCACCACAAACAAAATGTGGAAAGTGAATGTTCAAAATTTTGTAGGTTTATTAAAATTAAAAATTTTATAATTTTTATTTAATAACATATGTTATTTGTTTAATAACATTAATAATTGTTAATTTTTTATTTTTTACTTCTTAAAATTGTTGGTTGGTAAAATTAAAAACGTATTAGGAGATAATTGGCGAGGGGGCCACCGAGATTTCGACTGTCTAGAGGCCTCTACAGAGTTTAATCAGGCACTGCAAGTGAGACTTTTAAAACATTGTGCAACAGAATGGTGATAAAGTAACGAAAAAAAATACTCTCCCTCTTAATAGACACAGAAAAAAAAATAAGAAATAATGATAAACAAATACATAAAAATAGATTAAAAAGAAAGAAAACGGAAAAATTTTTAGAAAACATTTAGATATCCATCCATAGTAATTCTGTCCGCAGACAGGTCTATGAAATTTCTAGGGAATTGCGAGAATTCCCAAGAAGCATCTGGGGAAAGATACTGAGGTGGGTTCCCGTGGCCTTCCTCAGGAAGCCATTAAGGAATGACTTCAGACCGAAGAGAAAGTGAAGAAGAGGCTGGCAAACACAGGAAAGAAATCGAAGCAATCAAGCCACGCCCGGGATTCGAACCCACGATCCGACACAACGTCACTTGGCGGAACGCTCGGCCATGCCTGAACGGCATTTAGATATATAATAGAAATATACAAAAATAAAAACTGCTTGTTTGGAAAGAGAGACAATAAATCTAAAATAAATTATTTAATGTTTAAATTTCCTTTTTTTGTCTCAACATGTGTTTTATTTTTTGAAATAATCAATAAAAATAAGTTATAACTTAACTTACCCAAAATGGAGACCCACAAAAGGAATCCAAAGCTGACATGGTCAGTGTTAATTGGCGACTCAGTTGTTCGAATTACGATCTAAAGTTAATGCTACTAGAAAACTACAAGGGACAAACTGTCTAGTTTATTGTCCCGATAAAAATTGAGGATTATATTTGATAGCGTTTCTATTAATGACGAGGGCTTCAGATAAACTGCCTAATGCAGCATTATGAAACAGACGAAATTACGTAATTGACTTAGCAAAATGGAATTAAATCAGCGTCTCAAAAGAAAAAAAAATGCTTTAAATAATATTTTAAAGAAGTCAGACTTATTTTAGAAGTAGGAGCTGTCGAATATCTGTATTTGAGAAGAAAATCCCGTTATAATCTTCCGAGAATAAAAATAACTGACAAGAACAAATGAAGATATTTACTGACGTTATTGGAAGCTTTTCAAACCTTATTAAATATTAAATGATATTAAAATAGCCTTGCTCTCTTATTAACGATAATAGAAGTCACAGGATGACAATCTTCGTGTAATTTGCTGGTTATATGCAAATACCGACTTATCTTTTTAATGGAATCGGAGGTCTCAAATTTGTAGGGTGTGAACTCTTAATGTATATAATATTTAATATAGGCTAAATAAAATCAAATCTTTAGTACTCCTAGTAAATTTGAATGGCTTCTTTTTAATAAAAAGTAAATTACTTTCATATCATTTTGGAAAAAAAAAAGAAAACCAAACAAACGAAATTACATTTCATAGTAACTAGTTGCGACCCGCGAAATATTCACGGAAGTAAAACAAATTCTACATTTTTGAAAAAAAACAAGATTTAAAAAGATGTTCTAAGCTAATTTTTTTAGAAGTCATGACTTCCACAACAGCCTACTTGAATATCGGCTTATTTGTTAAAATAATAATATAATATTGTTAAAATTAAAAAAATTAAAAAATTGATTTACCACTTTCGTAGTAGCCTTTATGAAACATAATGACAACCTGCTGCCCTAAAAGAATAGGTTCGTCGAAATTAAGGCAATATTAACGGAAGTAAAACAAATGCCACATTTTTGAAATACCCTGAAATTTTTGAGAAACACAAGATTGAAAAAGATGTTCTAAGCTCATTTTTTAAAAGCCATGACTTCCGCAACAGCCCACATATAATTTGAATGACTAAGCCAAATTTCGTTAAAAGAAAATAAAAAATTGATTTACCAGTTTCAACAATAACAATAACGAATGTCCAACAGCCAATACCAATAATTCTGTCTGGACAACAATGACGGCACGTGTTCCCTAGTGAGCGAGTGGCTACACAGCCGAAATTATGTAAAAAAAATGTTTTACAAACTCTGATAAATTTTAACGCATGAACTTCATGCATTTCAGTGTAAACTTCATTTATGTGGGAAAGAAAATCTCAATATGCTGATAATAATTGCGTAATCGCGCTCCGTCGCGGTGAAGTGGGACGAATATTAGAGACGCCATGTTTAAACATGACCGTGACGTCAGGCCTGACGTGTTCCAATGCTGCACTGCGATTGGTTATTTCTCCGACTCTGCTTACAAATTTACAAATATCTCGACAATTTTTGCCTATTAATAGGATGATTCGGTTTTAGTTTTAGTTTTCCCTAATGAAAGTTTGGTTCGATTCCCGACTGAGGCTGGAATGTCAATTTCAAAAACCTTGAGAAAGTCTTTGGAAAAATAAAGACGAAATATTGGTCTATGTTGCAGTAGCTAGAGTTTTTAATAAGGATTGATATACAGTAGAGCCCCGATTATCCACGGAATTGGGTGGCATGGGCTTCGCGGATAGCAAAAATCGCGGATAACCCGAAAAAAGACTAAAAGTGAGGTGTTAACACGAAAACAATATTTCACCATTAAAAACTATGTTTTATTGTACAAAATACATAATATGTAAAACTTTTAAAATAACTACAGTAAAGCAGAAACCTTTGCTCTACGCTTGCATCCACAAATTCCGAGAAGGCCTATAGGATCACGATGCACAATAAACCTGTCAGTAATTTTCGACCTTCGCACTGTAGGGCCTATTGTACTTTCCCTGTTGTTGGCTTGGATTAATTTTTTTTTTTTTTTTTTTTTTGAGGTTAAAACATTTTTCGCGGCACTCGCGGATAATCGGGGTTCTACTGTATATACAAATGGAAGAATTTAAGATTTTAATTCTATAATTTTCCTCAAAATTTAATTTTATTCTCTTTCCAATAGTTAAATTGTTTAACTTTACCTTAACCAAATCTATATCTACATTTTCATGTTTTTAATTATACTATTTAACCATTTTTTTGTTTTGTTTTTGCCTTTCTTTGTTCTATATTAATTCTCTGGAACATTTCAGTGGATATCTATTCACACTATAATTGAGTAGTCTTTCTACAAATCAGAATGTCAAAATTAGTAAAAGCATCTATGTTATTTTATTAGCACTGTGTTGAGTCTCCTCTGGCTGCTATGCATGATGATGTACGGCGTGAACAGTCTCCTGATGTTGTCTTGTGGCAGATTATACTAAGTTAGCTGCAACTGCACCTCCAAATGCCGAATGTTCGATGATGGATGCAGTTGATAGAGGTCTGGAGATATGGTTAGCCAAAAAAACTTTGAATTGCTTGGAAGTACTGCTGGGAAATGTGTGCACTGCGTGGACGTGCATTATTCTGTTGGAAAATTACTCCTGGCAACCTGACACGAAAGGCAAAACAATGGGTTGCAGGAACTCCTGCCTGTATCCCTGTGCATATAAAATTCATAGTGAGAGAAAATGTACTGTCATTCTTATGTCAGTCATTAGAAAATGTGCTGTCACTCTTTGAGCGGTCAGTGCTCAAATCCTAGCAATGCTATCGAGAGGCACAAATCCATTGCACCAGCTGCAATTGATTTGTGCCTCTCGATAGCATTGCTAGGATTTGAGCGCTGATCGGTTCTCCTCCTGCTGCAAGGCAAAAGTGGGAATCATCATTGCAAGACCATTCGAGAGCAGGTCATGTTTCTCGAGCATGGTACCACTCTAGATAGAGCTTCCGGTGCTGGGTTGCTAAAAGCTGGTCAAAGAAATAGAAGGAGCAGGTTTTGTAAGGGAAGATGGGGATGAAGCCAAGTCTCTGCAATTACTCTAGCAATGGTGCAGACTGATAAGATTGCTGTGTACAGGATGCCACATCTCTTTGGAGTGAAGCCATCGGAGCAGTTAGGGCTGGCCTCACAACAAACAAGTGTCTCTAGCAGTAGTACTGTTGGGCAGACCAGAGCCTTGGCGACATCCATGAGTGCCCATCGATTCTAGCACCTTCCCACAGAAGCATTACTACGACCCAGAATTCGTCTGAATGACCAGCTGGCTTCTCGCAGTCCGTGATGCTACAATTACTCGTAGGGTCTTTAGCGCATTCTTGACAACTAAACTTTAGTCATTTGCATATCTAATATTTATTAGACAATATCATTTTTCATATCCTTACAAATATTTATTTAATTAACAGTATATTTTATATTTTTTATATTATTGACTTTTGTTTATGTATAATGTAATTTAAATTAATACGCCACATCTCTTGTAAAAAGCTAATATCTAGACAAGATATAATTATTATTTCTTGTGACAAAGGGTGTTTGATACTTAATCCCTATATGCAACTTAACTTGTTTAAAAGCAGAGTAAATAAAAGATCAACTCACTTTAGTTCATTAAATATAATTTAATGTATAAAATAGGTAACATATCCTATGGTTCACTTTAAAAAATGACTTGACATACAACGTCTTCCTATCTATAGGTACTCGTTAATGAATTAACCCTTTCTTTTAATAGTTCATCTTGTGTCCATAGATAAATAGAAGAAATGGCTTTCACCTAAAATAAATGCAATAGTTCACCACCTTTATGTTGTATGAATTGTCAATAATTACATATCACTAAGAGTTCGTATTCTAAGACTTATCACTTAATGCACCTAAACGTTCTTGAAAGTTACGATTCACTAAACTTGAACTTGTGAGAGTCTTTAACTTGAATGTTCCTTGTCTTTAATACTATGTATTAAGTGTAATGAACGTCTCTTCATCTTTGGTATGCATTCAATTCTTTCGTAAAACGGAATAATTAATAATGAAAATTGTAACTTACAACTTTCCAGATATTAATAACTGCATAATTTCTCTCCTTTAAAAATATGATCCTGAAAAATATTCCTTTAAATTCAGGTGGATAAAACCAATATTGCCTCTTAAATTGTCTTAGAATCGCTCATTCCTTTTAGGCTTCGAGTCGTCTCCTAGCGACAGCAAACTTCCTATAAAATATAATCATAATGTTAGTAAATGTTTGGTTTCGTTGAATTACTGCATCATGAATATACGATTTGGATTCTAAATTATACTCAATGATTCCTGATTGAGTCAAAAGGCATTTTCGAAAAACTCCCTGAGTTTTCAGATATTAGCAGATGAAGGCTCCGTAGCTTCTCTCGTCCGTTGATACGATCCATCAACCAAAGAATCACGTTCCTTCTTTTAGTATATTATTGTTGATAACAAAACGACAATAACATTCTCGCAAGCACGGTACAACATATTTTTTTCATCATATTAATTGTCCAATAATATGCTATTTATTCAAACATCGCGTTTTAGCTTACTGTTTGAATATTGTTCGACAACATTTCTACTACTATTACAAATAATAATAAGTTATCATACTTTAACTCCGCTTAATTTATAGAATTTTTGTAATTTAAAATACACGTCAGAATATTGTGAGTAGTTTATGGGGGCGAATGGACGAACCGAATAGGGCGATATGGACGAAGGTCAAATGAAGGTCACCTTGGAGTAAAGTCACCTTGGTGAAGGAGACTTAGAGGTCGTTTGAAGGAGAAATGCAAATAAGTAGGTCATGTGACCCCTCAAACATCTTGAAATGAGTTGATTTATTGATTAGTGTAGGTGTTGTATCGTAATACCTATTAGATTAAAAGTTTAACCCTTTCGGATTTAAAAATGCAAAGAAGTAGGGCATGTGACCCCTCAAACATCTTGAAATGAGCTGATTTATCGATTGATGTATGTGTTGTAACGTAATACCTCATAGATCAAAAGTTTAACCCTTTCGGGTATAAAGTTGGTGGCGTGACGGCCACTATGGCACGTAATAAAGTAAAGTAGGTCGTGTGACCCATCAAACATCTTGAAATGAGCTGATTTGTCGATTGGTGATGTCATAATATCTGACTCATTAATCCTTTCGAATATTAAAGTTGCTGTGTGATATCATTTGAATTAGATCCAAATTTTAAGAATGATGTTATTTATTCGAGACTAGAATATCAAAGATCTTAAAATGAAAGGTGTACAACGTTAGTTGAATCCTTTTTTAAGTATAAAGTTACATTTCATTTGAATTAGATCCAAATTTTTAAGAAAGATGTTATTTACTAGAGACTAGAATATCAAAGATCTTGAAATGAAAAATGTACAACGTTAATTAATGTTAGTTGAATCCTTTTTTAAGTAATATAATTTTATACTTAAAAAAGGACTCAACTAACATTAGATCCAGATTTTTAAGAATGATGTTAGCTGAATCCTTCTTTTTTAAGTATAAAGTTACATTTCATTTGAATTAGATCCAAATTTTAAGAAAGATGTTACTTACTAAAGACTACAATATCAAAGATCTTGAAATGAAAGCTGTACAACGTTAACTAATATTAGCTGAATTTTTTTTTTTTTTAAATTTAACTAAGGGTTTTGAGAGGGTGATTAGATTAAATTTAAGTTTTATTTCTTCAAATACTTCTATGGTTATTTTGAATGTTAGGAAAGACTAAAAAAGACTCTGAGATTCATCTAATCAGCAGAGCTTTTGAAAGAAGAAATTTTTGCATTTATCACAGTGAATATGGCCGTTGCAATAAAAGAAGCCAGGGTGGTTCCAAACGTGATTCAATAGCTTTAGAAGATCTTTTCCTTTCAATAACGTGGGAATACTTCCAAGAACTATTGAAGACGGTCTTCCCCCAATTCACTAGTGATCCTGGTGAATAGGGCCCATGCAATAATAGAAGACATTGGGGGATGCATTCCAGACATGATTCAATAGCTTTAATAGATATTTTCCTTTCAATAACGTGGGAATGCTTCCAAGAACTATTGAAGATGTAAGACGGGGGAACTCCCCCACATTTATTCTAGTGAATGGTGCCCCGGAAATAATAGAATCCAAATAGTATAAATACTGCAGTCTTCGAGCCCTAACTTCCTTGCTTCGTATCTAGAGCAAATTAGAGGTTTCTCTCTATCTCTCTCCAGAATTTCTTTAATTTCAGCATTTTATTTTAAATAGATGGCTTTTATTGTTGATTTCGAAGAGATGTCTTAACGAGTTGCCCAGGTAAGATAATTTTGCTATATTTTTTTTGTCGGTTTTCATATTCATTCAATTTATTAACAAATTAATTCTATAAGGCAAAAAAAAACTGAAGTAATATGTTTCTTTCTCATTTTTCACCAACTCTCATTATGTTTCCATGTGATTTGCGCTACAAATAGGGTTTACCGCTAACAGTAGCTGAAAAGGACCCGAACACGTTTACACTTGGCGAGCAATGTTTTGCGGTTGTTAAGCAGTATGCTGGGGAAAGATGTTTAGATCTTTACCGAACATACTACCACAAACAACAGTGCCGTTTAGTGGAAATCGGTTCGGGGCTTTATTTAAATGAAAAGACATTAAAATTTTTGGTGCAATTTAATGACATTATTTGTAAATGGGCTCATGACCCCGAGATGGCGTTATGTCGTCAGGAATGCCCATATTTGCCCACTTTTAAATTGCATCAAAAATTATTAGAACAAATCACAGTCGGTGGAAACTCCGAAGTTGGTCTTCAACTACAACAGGGATCTTCTTTTATTTATTTTAAAAAAGCTATCTGGAAACATTTGCTTTTTATTTTAGAAGATCCTGTCGTGAATGGGAAAATTCTGTCAACTTCTGGAATTTCCACAAGAAAGCGCTCGCTGGAAACCGATGGAGAGGCTGCAGGCAGCAGCTCAGAACTGCAGAAAAAACGGGTTGAAGAGGAAGGAGCGCTGACGATAGATCTGACAGCCGTCGATCAAGACATGGTGCCGCAAACCTTACCAGTTCCATTCTGCAAAGACGTCAGTGATACAGAGACGGAGGACTTTGAATTCTCATCGACACAACAGCCTCTGCAGAGATTGAGACCTTCCAAAACGCTGCGGGACTTTTATAAAGATAGGAATTTGGAAGTCTATGAAGAATCGGAGCTGGAATCACTATTAAATAAGAAATAGTCACCAAACTGTAAGTTGTTGTTTTCATATCTTTTACATAGCTTTACAGTATTTAGAGATTCTATTTGGACATTTGAATTTGTAGGGTTTCATTTGTAGATAAATTATTATCGGTCCTTTTTTTTTTTCCTTGGTTAAGGTTTATATTTTTTTTTCTCTTTTCTCTTTTCTATACACCGTGTCGAATAAGAGAATAAAACTGTCCCCAATTTCTTCTTCTTGGTATTCCGATGACGAAATTTCTAACAATGTTTGGGAGCCGCACAGCCCATTATTAATGGCATCACAACATTGGAATGAAGAGGACGTTTCCCCCAACCCTGTCTGGGACTCGTCTGAATCCCTCCTCCTCCCACCTAGTGCATCGCATGCCATTTCCCCTGTAAGGCACATGCCATCACTTAGCGACTTAAATAAATCACCTGCAGGGCCTTCGAGACTGCCAGTCTCACCCCAATTTACCTCTTCTCTCGCGTCCCCAAATCCTCTTCCAATTATCGACTTAAATAATCCACCTGCAGGGTGTTCGAGACAACCAGTCTCGCTCCATTTTCCCACCTTACCTTTGTCACCAAGTATCGACTTGAATAACCCGCAACCGGCATGTCCAGAATTCTTCCCCCATCTTCTTCTCTTCAATTCGACAGTTCAAATTCACTTCCACATTCTCCCTCAAACTCTCCCACCTTGCATCTTTCTATGGACCGTATATTTGAGCAGTTGGTTGTATTGAAAAAAATTATAGAAAATAAAAATATTCCGAGATTTCAAACAATGAGACCGAATTAATATTCAATCTGGAAGAACAATCATTAGAACAAATTGACTATCTTTTGAAACATGAAAATATGTGTTTGAGTGAATTAGTAAACTATTTAATCGGGAAATTGATAGAAAGAGTCATCAACGAATCTCAGCCTTCCGATTTTAAAGGGTTGGTTTTAAATTCTTCTAATTTGGAACGGGCAGTTTGGCTACCTTATGTAAGGGCATACATGTTCGAAATTGAACAGTTACTTAAGTTATTGGAAAAATTAGCCCAATCCCAGAAGTTTTTGAAATTTGGGGAACAAATTTAAATTCGCTTCACGGAGGTGTCATTGCCACGAGGTCGAACCAGTGCTCAACTGGAAACAGCACTCAATCGAAAAAGATGTTTTACCCAAATTCGCAATGACGACGTTTATTGCTTAGCTCGCAGCCTAATAATGGCAGTAGCTAATCGTGAACGCCCTGATAATTGGAATTCAATTTGTCAAGGCTGTGGCATTCAATTAAAAAAGCCAGAGATTAACATTTGGCGGTGGGGGTCCCTTGGGATTGGATAGTTATGGATTGGAAGTTATTCCCAAATTCCAAGCACAATTATCTAAATATCAGATAATTGTGATTTCCTTCGACATGAATAACGAGCCTGTCTTTGTAGGACCTGAAAAATCAAAAAAACTAATTTTATTTCATCATGATAAATCATTTTGATGTGATCAAATCCTTGCCGGCTTTCTTTGATACATCCTATTTTTGTTTTGCTTGTTGGCGGGGTCACAAAGATAAGCAGAATCACAAATGTGTTAAAAGATGTGTTTCTTGCTTTCAAAGGAATGGGAATTGTCCCCAAGAAAATTGGTTAAAATGTTCAGATTGCTGTAGATTTTTCTATTCCAAAACATGTTTGGAAAATCACAAAATTAATAAAGTGGGGCCCAACGCGAATTTGCTGTCTGTTTGTAGACAAATTAAAAAATGTACAAATTGTGGCATTGACGTCAATGCATCACAACAACATCATGTTAAGACGAGACATCAATGTCATTCTCACTATTGTCGAAACTGCAAATTAAGAGTCACTTCGGATCACAAATGTTACATGCAGCCTCTTAATAGTCAGCAAAATAAAAACAATGGGACCTTTATTTTTTTCGATTTTGAAACGACAAGCGGAAAAATTATTGGTCACGACAAAAACAATGTAGCAATTGTTGAATTAGTTCCAAATTTGTGTGTGGCAAAAACCATTTGTGACAGTTGTTGTTCCGAAAATTCCGACCGCTGCGATAATTGTGGGGACCAAAGCCAACAAGGATTACGAACTCATGTGTTCAAAGGAGTTAACACTCGCGATCATTTCTGCGATTGGGTTTTCCGAGTTTTCGAAGAGAAATGTGTCACATTGCTAAGTCACAATAGGTCAAATTTCGATTCTCATTTCTTGCTTCAATATTTAATTGGGAAAAACCAAAAGCCCAAAACTGTTTTTAATGGAAATAGATTATTATTTTTCGGCTAGAAAAAAATTAGAATAATTGATTCAATGTGTTTCATCCCAATGGCCTTAGCTAAATTACCAAAGGCTTTCGGATTAGACACAACAAAATTTTGTAAAGGATATTTTCCATATTTATTGAATAAATCAGAATTTTTTGATTATTGCAGTTTAATGCCCGACTTGAAGTTTTATGACATAGATTCGATGAAGTTGGAAACTCGGAAAAAATTGTTGCAATGGCATAAAGAGCAGGTTGATTTGAACACTCAATTTGATTTTCAAAAAGAAATACTTGATTATTGTATTAGTGATGTAGAGGTTTTAATGGAAGCCGTTTTTAAATTCCGAAATTCATTCCTCCAAGTGACAGGCTGCTGCCCTTTGCAAAATTCAATAACATTGGCTAGCCCGCGTGTTAAAGTTTTCAGACAAAATTTTTTAAAACCTGAGACGATCGGATTAATTCCGCATGAGGGGTTTTCTACAGCCAAGCCCTATAGTTTCGATGGGATTCGTTCGTTGGCATGGGAGAGCCATAAACGCAGTGTTCATATCGAACACGCTTTAAATTCTGGTGAAAGGAAACTGGACAATTATTATGTTGATGGTTATGATGCAATTAATAAAAGTCTTCGAATTTAATGGCTGCTATACCCACGGCTGCTCAGATTGTTTTTCAAATCCGAACCACAAATATTATGGATACAAACTGACCCTGAGAGACCGGTTCAATCAAATACAACACAAGGCTCTCGTTTTAAGCAATAAGGGATATTCACTTGTGACGAAATGGGAATGTGAATTTAAAAAAGAAAATCCTGAATTGAAACGTTTTGTGGACACTTTAGAAATTATCAAACCCTTGGAACCACAAGACGGGTACTACGGGGATCGTGTGGAAGGGATTACATTATTTCACGATTGTGATAGTACTCAGGAAATCAAATATACCGATGTGGTTAGTCTGTACCCGTACATTTTAAAATACGGGTTATATCCCCTCAAATTTCCCGAAATTCTTTGGAATCTCGAAAGAACAGATATATCTCAATATTGCGGTCTTGTAGAGTTGTTCCACCGCAAAAATTGTTTCATCCTATACTCCCATTCCGTCATCAGAAAAAGCTTTTTTTCACTCTGTGTAGATCATGTTTTACAAACAAAGATGACCCTCGTCAAACACAATGCACACACTCTGACACTGAAAGAGCTGTAACCGGAACGTGGGTTTCTCTTTTTTGAAATTTTTGACAAATTTTTGAAATTGAAGCAAACCAATGACGGTTTTGATTGATTGAGAGAGATTGAGACCTTTCAAAACGCTGCGGGACTTTTATGAAGATAGGAATTTGGAAGTCTATGAAGACGGAGCTCCATCGGAGATGGAATCACTGTTAAATAAGAAATAATCACCAAACTATAAGTTGTTGTTTTCATATCTTATACATAGTTTTACAGTATTTAGGGATTCTACTTGGACATTTGAATTTGTAGGGTTTCATTTGTAGATAAATTATTATCGGTCCTTTTTTTTTTTCCTTGGTTAAAGTTTATATTTTTTTTTCCTCTTTTCTATACCTCATGTCGAATAAGAGAATAAAACTGTCCCCAATTTCTTCTTCATGGTATTCCGATGACGAAATTTCTAACAATGTTTGGGAGCCACACAGGCCATTATTAACGGCGTCACAACATTGGAATGAATGTAAGAAAAAGTGGAGGATTAAAATGCAACCCTATAAAATAAAAAGAAAATGGAAAGACGTTCAGGATATTTTTTTTTTTTTAGGCAGCATATAAAAGCATTATCGTTGACAATCGTGTCCTCGTCAAGCACGTCTTCGGATGAGCTTTCTAACCGGGGTCGCTTGCACAACGAATTAAGGTGACTGGAGTTCTTCCTTTTTTTTACAGCCATTGGTTTGCCTGTCTGGAAAGCAACCGGGAGCAGGAACATTGCCTTGGTTCTGATAATTCACAAAGATACGTCTTTCGCACTTGGTGTTAATGGTTTCAGTTGAACCGCGCTCATTGGTAGCATAAAAAAACAGGTGGATGGTTACACCTGAAGACTTTCCCATTGGCCACAAGAATGAATTTGGAATTTGTAACGTATTCATTCAGTCGTACTGGGTAGAGATATCTTCTATCATTTTCCTTAACACCTTTTTCAAAATCAATATAGGAATAGAATTAAACACTTTAATCTCATAAATCCATTTTTGCTACACATTTTTGAATACAAAGAAATTGTCAGATTCTTAATCCCCCTAATTTGAGAGACCTAATTTGAAGTTTCACAATATCAGCACTATCAATATTGCTGCTAATCATTTACATGTGCTCCCATGATCTATGCATTCTTGGTGTTGCACTTTTAATGGCCAGTAGTGTATTACAAGGTCTTCCTCTGCCTTTGCTTCTAATCTTCTCCTCCAGGATTCTTTGTATAGGATTATCATATTTCAAATTATGTCCCGCCATTTTATTCTTCTTATGTTAATTATAATTTTCTTTTCTTCATCAACCTCCTAATATCTAATTCTTTTTTTTTCCTGTCCATCTGATTTTTTCCGTTCTTCAGTAACACCACATTTCAAAGACTTCTAGATATTATTTATTTTCCATAGTGTTAAGTGTCCATGTTTCTGAGTTATACACTGCAACCGACAAATATAAGTTATCTTTTTCCTTAATATCCATTTTTTTTTTTACTTATCAGTAAGTTGTGTTTTGTTCTAAATGCAGTCTTAACCATTGCTATTCTAGTTTTTATTTCCTTTGTACATCTGCAAACTTGTGTGATAATTTGTCCCAGATAACAAACTTTTTACATGTTCAATTCTTTGCCTATTGATGGCTAAATTTATTTATTTCTCTCGTTTTGATATTAACATAACTTTGGTTTTTCTTCATATCTATTTTCATACCAAATGTTTCTATTGCTCGATTTATCCTTACATTTCTTGCATGTCCTTATCATTTTCTGCTAATATAGCCTGATCGTTATCTATATTTTTTTATATGCTGCCTAAAAAAAATTTCCTGAACGTCTTTCCATTTTCTTTTTTATTTTATAGGGTTGTATTTTAATCCTCCACTTTTTCTTACATAATTCTTAACAAAGAGTCATTATTTTTGATTATGTTGCCTTTTTAATATTTTTTAAGTGAAGCAATATAGAAATAAATGTAATGATGAAATTCTATTTATGAATTTCGTTATCTTTCAAGAGACTATCTAAAATGGAACAACACTGACATTTTCCTTAGTGGATTTTCAAAGCACAATTTAGTATCTCATGACAAAAAGATAAGAAAATAAATACATATTCTTAAATCTAAAAGGACTAGATTTATTGGGTATTGTTTATATAACTTCAATTACTCATGAACAATAAATTTTACTCTTGCATATCAATTTTGTTAAAATATAACCGAAATTTGATTTTATTAATGCTGATATAAAATTTCATTGCCAATCTTAAATTACTAGAAATTAAGAATACCAATTTGTTTCACTTTTTTTCTATCATGAAAATTGAGACAGAATATTGCAGATATTTTTTAGGAAAGTATAAAATGTTTCACTTTAGCTTTATACTACATAATTTTTGTATTTAGGATATTCTAAATTATGAACGTGGTTTTATTTTAAACAATCAAATGTAAGGTCCACATAGTGTCATCCAATGTGTGGATCCAACTGAATTAGGTCTTAAGTTTTTACTAGGTTATTTTAAGAATTATATTAATGAAAGAAGTCTATATAAAACATCACAACAAAGATAATAAATTAAAATAAAAACACTATCCATTTATAGCAAATTTTCAAGAATGATTGTTATGTCCTAACCTCTTTTCAAAGCTCAACCAAAAAAAAAAATACAGGGGCTCTTTCAAAAAGAGTAAGTGTTTTTATTTAAATTTATTATTAAGATTAATGTAGCTGCAAAGACAATGACTATATAATCTACACAACAAAGATATGTGTAAAAAATTATTTTAATACAAATGTTAAAAGATTTAAATAAACAGATGATTCATATTAATTACAAGTATAAAAAGTTTAATATTATCTTAAGAAATATCTTGCATCTTTATTTGACATATTTATTATTTAATTAGACTAAACCAGCATCTCTTGCCATTGAATAAAATGTTGACTGCTTATCAGAAAGCAGATTTGATGGTGTATCAAACTCTTTTATGATGCCATTTTCTAACACCATGACCCTGAAAAAAAATCAAAAAGATTCTTAATATGATAAAATTTAATTAAGATAAAATTTTATTTGATATACAAAAATTATACATTATTTATTTATTATCTTCCAAATGTGATTGTGTACCTTGTACTATCC
>JAFIDM010083172.1:3878-18114 GCA_023159025.1 Thereuonema tuberculata | reverse complement strand
TGCAGTTGATAGAGGTCTGGAGATCTGGTTAGCCAAAAAAAACTTTGAATTGCTTGGAAATACTGCTGGGAAATGTGTGCACTGCATGGACGTGCATTATACTGTTGGAAAATTACTCCTGACAACCTGACACGAAAGGCAAAACAATGGGTCACAGGAACTCCTGCCTGTATCCCTGCGCATATAAAGTTCACAGTGAGAGAAAATGTGCTGTCATAAGAAATAGCTTCTCACACCATTGCACCAGCTGCGATGGATTTGTGCCTCTCGATAGCATAGCTAGGATTTCAGCGCTGATTGGTTCTCCTCCTGCTGCAAGGCAACAGTGGGAATCATCATTGCGAGACCATTCGAGAGCAGGTCATATTTCTCGAGCAAATGGTACCACTCTAGATAGAGCTTCCGGTGCTGCGCTGTTAAAAGCTGGTCAAAGAAATAGAAGGATCAGGTTTTGTAAGGGAAGATGGGGATGAAGCCAAGTGTCTGCAATTACTCTAGCAATGGTGCAGACTGATAAGATTGCTGTGTACAGGATGCCACATCTCTTTGAGTGAAGCTATCGGAGCAGTTAGGGCTGGCCTCACAACAAACAAGTGTCTCTAGCAGTAGTACTGTTGGGCCGACCAGAGCCTTGGCGACATCAATGAGTGCCCTCACACAACCATCGATTCCAGCACCTTCCCACAGAAGCATTACTACGACCAAGAATTCGTCTGAATGACCAGCTGGCTTCTCGCAGTCCGTGATGCTGCAATTACTCGTGGGGTCTTTAGCGCATTCTTGACAACTAAACTTTAGTCATTTGCATATCTAACATTTATTAGACAATATCATTTTTCATATCCTTACAAATATTTATTTAATTAACAGTATATTTTATATTTTTTATATTATTGACTTTTGTTTATGTATAATGTAATTTAAATTAATACGCCACACCTCTTGTAAAAAGCTAAATATCTAGACAAGATATAATTATTATTTCTTGTGACAAAGGGTGTTTGATATTTAATCCCTATATGCAACTTAACTTGTTGAAAAGCAGAGTAAATAAAAGATCAACTCACTTTAGTTCATTAAATATAATTTAATGTATAAAACATATAACATATCCTATGGTTCACTTTAAAAAATGACTGGACATACAACGTCTTGCTATCTATAGGTACTCGTTAATGAATAAAACCTTTCTTAAATTCTGCCGGACAGACAGACAAGAGAAATAAAAGATTTTAGTAATATAGGATTGTAAAGATCTGGAACGTCAGCGATTGCCGCAGAAACTGCCGGTCACGAGATACATTATCGCATATTAAGACGTTCTGGGATTTTCAATTAGGATATAAATAGGCGTTTATGGCTACAGCAGTTCTCTACATTAGAAGAATTGGGCCAGCGTCGCTATGGCAGATGAGGCTTTCACAAACCATGAGCTGCGCGACATGCATTTCGTCTACGGACTGGCGAATGGAAACGACTGTGAGGCGGAGCGCCTTTATCGGGAGAGATATCCCGATCGATGTCATCCACATCATGGATTGGTCTCTAGGCTGCATGCACGACTGGGAGATACTGGCGTTCAACAGGTATTTGGTTTTCCTTCGATAGTTTGTCAGTTTGTTGGTTATTAATATTGAATTCCGTGCGCCCTTAAATAACCCATTATAATATCTTTCGGCCACACATAAACCAAAATATGTGCTGGATGAATAGTAAGTACATGGATTCAAAATGATCTATTGACCAGTTTACCGTTTCCATCTGCTTTTATTAACTGTTGTATTATTTGAGACATCTAAACCGCATCAGCGTACTTTCTGTATCTTTTCTCTCTAGGGATTTCTGAGACCCAACGCCGGGAGGCTCCGAACGAGAAGGACAGTAGAAAGGGAAGAGGCTATGCTACAACAGCTGGCAGGTAACCCGTCTACCAGCACGAGAGCTGTGAGAGGTCGTCAGGACATGAACCACACACTGCTATTGAGAGTTGCCCGAGACGATGGTATGCATCCTTTCCACAAGCAAAAGGTGCGGAAGCTACAGCCAGCAGACCATCGACTTCGTACAAATTTCGCAAGATGGGTAATTGACAGAACCTCCGAAGAGCCCGACTTCCTCGCACGGGTTCTTTTTACGGATGAGGCTGCCTTTACCAGTGTCTTCAACATACACAATTCGCATGTGTCGGCCTATGTGAACCCCCACAGGTTTCATGTGCGAGGACATCAAAAACGCTTTACAGTGAATCTGTAGGCTGGAATCCTAGAAACCAGATGATTGGGCCCTGCTTGTTACCACCTCGGTTCACTGGAGGCATTTATCTCCGATTCCTGGATGGCGTGCTACCTCAACTCCTCGACGATGTTCCACTGGTTATATGAGGCACGATGTGGTTTCAACATGACTGTGAGTCAGCACATAACCTGCTGGCAGTTCACCATCATCTGGATACCACATTTCCGGACAGATGGATCGGAAGGGGAGGACCTGTGTTGTGGCCACCTTGCTCCCCCGACTTCGCTCCATTGGACTTCTACTTCTGGGGTTATTTATGATACGGAGATCGAATCTGAGGAGGATCTGATGGCAAGGATAGCAGCTGCTGCTGATCACATTACGGCTGCGCCAGAATATGTCGGCAGATGCCAACAGTCCCTTCTCAACCGCTGTCATCTGTACATCAGCTATATTATTCAAGGCGGCAACTTTGCACATTTATTGCAACTTTGAACATTCGGGTTTGTTGTTCTTTGCATTACGTAAGTTCTTTAGCTGTTTCGTTGCATTGTTCAGTTGAATGATGACATTTGTTAATTGCATTGTTTAGGTATACAATATTAAGAAACCTGTACAGATATTTGTGTAATTGTAACATCAGATCCAACCATGTCTACATTATGTGCATCCCTTCTGTCTGGATATTCAACTACTGTAGTTATAAATGTTTATACTATGTACGTCAGTTTATAAACGTTATTCCGATTTTTGTTTTTTCTCTATCTTGTTAGTTTTTATTTTATTGTAAATAATTGCCCAAATACTGCATAACACCGGATAAAATTGAAACAAATAAAAATAGCACCCCCAGATCAATGTGTGGGCTCGCCTGCAAAACATTTCGCATGGTGTGGCAAAGGATACGTTCTCTCGAAAAGGCTCACTTTAGGACCACCTAGCGCCGTAATGCGGCGTTTCCGGACATGGGTTCATTAAGAATATATTGATCCTTAGCCATGCCCCTACACGTGGTTTGAATATTACACACGAATTTTGCGACACCCTGTATATATAAAAGGAAACATTGGATTTTTCTGCTCAATAGATTTTTTGTTTTCCTTGTTTTCCTAACTTTTTTTTTTATTATTATCATTATTATTATTTCCCGCGTCTAAGGCCAACGAAGGACCACGCGCTAGTCCAACTTAACAAGGTCAGGAAGCGGCTAGGAAATTCGGGAGTGGTGACGAGAATTCACCTCTCGTCGAGAAGAACTATTGATTTCAAGATTGGAGAAATCAAGCATAACAATTTGCAGTAGTGAATTGAAAATAATGATGCCTGTGTTGTAATAATAATAAGTGAGCTTGCAAGCGACCATTGGACATCAAATAATCATACTTTTGTTTTGAACTATGATCGCAAGATATATGTTGTTTTGTTTGTAGTACAGAAGACTCGTGATTGTGTAGAATGAAGTCCGGTAATGAAGACATGAATAGGCTATTGTCCTCAAAATGAAAGATGGCCGCCCTGTTTTTGTGAGATCTGCGCATGTATCATCGATTTCTCTGGTCAGGCACTTCCGTATGAGTGTATCACAGGACGTCGCCATTAAGGTAAAGGCTTGTTACTTTGCAAAACAGCATTGTATTTATAAATAATATATATTTATTTATTTATATAAATACTTATTGTTAGCAACTGGTATTGAAATAACGGTAAATAGTCGAGAGAAGTTTTAATTTGGCGTTATCAACATGTCTTTCTCAGTGAAAACAGACGACGGGCGTCCATTGTGACAGGACAACATAATTGATCAGCTACCGGAAGGGCTGCGCAGTTCAAACTTCCGCCGGTCATCTTTCATTTTGAGGACAATAAGATGGTGTATCCAGATATAACTCTGCATGCACGTTTTGATTCAGCATCGAAATAAGATAAGATGTTATACAGATATGGTTAAAATGAACCATGAAATTAGATTATTAATATTATCTTATTTGTGTTCATAGATGTAGTAATATAATCTACTTTTGCAGGAGTTTATCAGAACTTTAGTCAAGGATTTTAGGACTCTTCATTCGAATGGACGCCATATCGGAGAATCCAGTCAAGATAAGGAAACTAGAGAAGTTATGGGGGAAAGGCATCCAGTTATACGATAGTACTCAATCAAGAATGAAAGAAAGTCACTTTTATTCAATTATAAAACGTGAGGGAGTTTATTAAAAAATACGGAAGACAAAGTTAAACTCAACGACGAGGAATAGTAGTGCATCGCCTCAAGAGTGTTTTTATATTTAGTGATTACTACGACGCACGATTAGATAATTCAGTGTGAACTTATAAAGTATGAACATTTCGACATATTAAGTGTAAATAGTGAAAAAAGAAGAACACCCTAAAGGTGATCAAAGACTTTGAACTATTCTTGAACTTAGTTTTAATATTCTACATCTAACTTATACTCGACTAATTTGTGAAAGTCTTATTGAATGAAGGAATTGTTATGTCAACGTTTCTTGTGTTTTATTTAATTAAAGTGTTAACAGTACAAAAAACTTTGCATTGAATCTTACATCTATCTCTGCTACCGCCAAGGAATAATTAGCACTATTCTTTAATTAATTAAATAATAAATATTTTATCAAAATGGTTATGAACCACCAGCCTCACGCTTCCACTGCGCAGATTAGATGAATTAAGGGTTCCAGTGTTCAAGAAATATAACTGTCTCACTTTCATGATAAACTTGGAATAGGATCACATAAGAATTCCAAAATGGCTAGTCGTATGCTAACTTTCAACGGAGAAAATTACATCCGTTGGAAGATTGCGTTGATCTTCCTTGCAAAAGGAAGGGTTGTGGCAATTAACGAATAGCCCCTTACAAGAAACTCGTGATATTTTAGATGCAGATAAGAGATGTAAAATGTTCATGAAGGTTGAAAAGGCTGTGATGATTACAGGTTCGGTCGATGAAAAATTCAGAATTCTATTGAAGGAAAGAGAGGATCCTCAACTACTGGTCAAAGAACTGCAGGAGAAGTTTAATGTAACTGAATTTCTGAAAATCACAGATTTAAAAAGGGATCTTTACATTGCAAGTAAAATGTCTAGTGATGACAATTTACCGGATGAGATAATGCAATTGAAATTAATAATTGCAGAAAAATGAAGAAAAGGGAGGTCATCTGGATGATTGATTAGTTTCTTGGATCATACTCTCGGGATTACTGAAAGAACTCAGAGTTTAATAACACTTCAAAAAGATTTGAATTTTAACTGTGAACTAATCATCAATACAATTATAACAGGAATATCAGAGGAATAAGAGTAATAAATCAGAAGAGGAACTGATTGTTAATCAATACTAAAACTGATAAGGATATTCAGCACAAGAGCCATGCAAAGTCATGGTATATTCGCAAATGTTTCAACTGCGACAAAAGTGGTCATATAGCTAAATATTGCCGTAGCCGGAGTGAAAGGGAACGGGAAGTTAATAAAGACACGAAGAAAAAGAAAAAATGAAATAAATCCTTTTATGGCATGATGAGTATGTTCAAACATGAGAAAATGAATCAGAATAATAGAAATGTTTGTTACTTAGACAGTGCGAGTACAAATAACATCTGTACTAGTAAAGAATCCTTCTTCGAATATGAAACACTCAGCAATCCAATCGAAATTTTTGGATCAAACAATACTTCAACCAAAGCGATTGCTTAAGGATCCGTCATTCTAAAAGCCAAGTTGCCACATAATAAATTTCAACTTGTAAAATTGAATAATACATATAATGTATCTTACATGACAGTCAATTTAATATCAGCCGGTGAAATCGCATCAAAAGGTTATAGACAATATATTGACAACAGATAAAAGACTGGCATTGATAGGATACAAAAAGAATAACTTATATGAAGTGGATTGCAGTGTAGTCTAAATCTTCTCAATCACACTTTAATGAGAAAGTCCATAATCAATATCAAATTTGGCACTCCAGACTAGGCCATATCTCTCTGAAGAAAATCAAGATTATTAAAGAAAAGAATCTTTTAAGAGGACTACAACTTCTTAGCATTCTCAAGATAATGAAGATTTTTTTCTGCGAGTTATAAATGTGGAAAACAGGTATAAAGTACCAAGATTACATTTACACTTTCTTGGTCATCTGCTATCCAGAATTCATCACCAACATCATCGGTCTGACAAGAACTGGAGCTCTTAGCTTTTTCTCTTCGCTCATGATTCTCAGTACTGCCATACTCTGATAAGTTGTCTTCACTCTTATCTCCCGAACTATCGTTGACAATCGTGTCCTCGTCATGCACATCTTCGGATGAGCTTTCTAACCGGGGTCGCTTGCACGACGAATTAAGGTGACTGGAGTTCTTCCTTTTTTTTTACAGCCGTTGCTTTGCCTGTCTGGAAAGCAACCGGGAGCAGGAACATTGCCTTGGTTCCGATAATTCACAAAGATACGTCTTTCGCACTCGGTGTTAATGGTTTCAGTTGAACCGCGCCCATTGGTAGCATAAAAAAACAGCTGGATGGTTACACCTGAAGACTTCCCCATTGGCCACAAGAATGAATTCGGAACTTGTAACGTATTCATTCAGTTATACTGGGTAGAGATATCTTCTGTCATTTTCCTTAACACCTTTTTCAAAATCAATATAGGAATAGAATTAAACACTTTAATCTCATAAATCCATTTTCGCTACACATTTTTGAATAGAAAGAAATTGTCAGGTTCTTAATCCTAATTTGAAGTTTCACAATATCAGCACTATCAATATTGGTGCTAATCATTTACATGTGCTCCCATGATGTATGCATTATGCAGATTTTAGATGCGTCCTTCTTGGTGTTGCGCTTTTAATGGCCAGTAGTCAGGGACGTCGGAGCTGGGGGGGGGGGGCGAGTTGCCCCTCCACTTTTCTGAATGGGAGGGCAAAAACTATCTTTCTCTATAAGAAAATCAGAAGAGGGGGAAAAAAAACATGAGAAAGCAGATGATAAGTTTCATCCGCTTATTAAAACTTAGATCAAATTATTTAAAATATAAATTTGATGTTTTCGCTTCTTCTGTGTTCAGAAGTCCCCTAATTATTGTATAATGCAATATTATAATTAATATATTTAATAATTATATTATTAATAAATTAACATTCAATTAAAGTTAAGATTAATTAATTACTAATAATTATAATTAATTAATTATTGCAAATATTTTTCGCCCCCCCCCCCACTCATGAAGAAGTTCCGACGTCTCTGCCAATAGTGTATTACAAGGTCGTCTTCCTCTGACTTTGCTTCTAATCTTCTCCTCCAGGATTCTTTGTATAGGATTATCATATTTCAAATTATGTCCCAGCCATTTTATTCTTCTTCTGTTAATTATAATTTTCTTTTCTTCATCAACCTACTAATATCTCATTGTCTTATTTTTCCTGTCCAACTGATTTTTTCCGTTCTTCAGTAACACCACTTTTTAAAGACTTCAAGATATTATTTATTTTCCGTAGTGTTAAGTGTCCATGTTTCCGAGCTATACACTGCAACCGACAAATATAAGTTATCTTTTTCCTTAATATTGTTACCTGCCGTTTTGGACCACTCTCCTTCAACGAAGTCGACTCGATCCACCCAACCTACCTCTATCAAGTCGACCGTTCCAGAGCCATAGCAAGGCAGTCTGCGCCCATAAAATGGGGAGCAGACCGCCTGAACTTCAGTTCGTCTGTGGACAGCAGCCTAACCAGGAAGGTCCTCAATTGGAGTAGTGCATTTGAGAACGGTCTTGGGCAGGAGCCCAGAAGGAAGGTCTCTACCCGAAGCCAGAGAGAAGAGATAGTTTTGTGGTTCTCAGCCACTAGAGGGTCTCCGGCCAGGAGATAGAGTGTAGCAGAAGAAGTTTGTTGGGCAGCCGCCCAGAGAGAAGTCAATTAAAAGCCGAGCCAGGTGTTTTCGTGGAAGACTGTGAAGAAACAACGCCGAGACAACAGCACCCATTCCCGGTAGAAACCTGAGAAGACCGCTAGCCGTTGCATTGGTAGACATCGAAGAAGACGACCGTTAGCCATTGGAAGGCATCGTGGAAGACAACCGAAGCCGAGATCAGAGCACCCGTCCCGGTAGAACCCTGAGACGACCGCCAATCGTTAGAAGGCATCGGAGAAGACAACCGACGTCGAGATTACAGTACCCGTTCCCAGTAGAACCCTGAGACGACCGCTAATCGTTAGAAGGCAGCGGAGAAGTTAACCGAAGCCGAGACTACAGCACCCGTCCCCGGTAGAATCCTGAGACGATCGCTAGCCGTTAGAAGACTGTGGAGAAGTCAGCCTACCCGTAGAACACTTACGTTATTTGAGTTAACTGTATTTGATCACTAATCTTAAATAATAAAGTCTCTGTGGTTTTTAATTATCTGGCTCCCGTCACATTCTGTTCCCCTCCGCCACCGAACCTATACAAAACCTCGGTAGCAACATCCATTTTTTTTTTTACTTATCAGCAAGTTTTGTTTAGTTTTAAATGCAGTCTTAACTATTGCTAATTTAGTTTTTATTTCCTTCTTACATCTGCAATCTTGTGTGATAATTTGTCCCAGATAACAAACTTTTTACATGTTCAATTCTTTGTCTATTTTAAAAAAAAAAATGATGGCTAAATTTATTTATTTCTCTCGTTTTGATTAACATAACTTTGGTTTTTCTTCATATCTATTTTCATACCAAATGTTTCTATTGCTTGATTTATCCTTACATTTCCTGCATGTTCTTATCATTATCTATATTTTTTTATATGCTGCCTAAAAAAAAATTTCCTGAACGTCTTTCCATTTTCTTTTTATTTTATAGGGTTGTATTTTAATCCTCCACTTTTCTTACATAATTCTTAATAAAGAGTCCTTATTTTTGATTATGTTGCCTTTTTAATATTTTTTAAGTGAAGCAATATAGAAATAAATGTAATCATGAAATTATATTTATGAATTTCGTTATCTTTCATCAGACTATCTAAAATGGAACAACACTGACATTTTCCTTAGTAGATTTTCAAAGCACAATTTAGTATATCATGACAAAAAGATAAGAAAATAAATACATATTCTTAAATCTAAAAGGACTAGATTTATTGTGTATTGTTTATAAAACTTCAATTACTCATGAACAATAAATTTTACTCTTGCATATCAATTTTGTTAAAATATAACCGAAATTTGATTTTATTAATGCTGATATAAAATTTCATTGCCAATCTTAAATTACTAGAAATTAAGAATACCCATTTGTTTCATTTTTTTCCTATCATGAAAATTGATACAGAATATTGTATTTTTTTTTAGAAAAATATAAAATGTTTCACTTTAGCGTTATACTACATAATTTTTGTATTTAGGATATTCTAAATTATGAATGGGATTTTATTTTAAACAATCAAATGTAAGGTCCACATAGTGTCAACCAATGTGTGGCATCCAACTGAATTAGGTCTTAAGTTTTTACTAGATTATTTTAAGAATTATATTAATGAAAGAAGTCTGTAAAACATCACAACAAATATAATATTTATTTATTTAATCTAATGCTCAGACATTTGGAACATAAGCCATTTGTCTTCTGGCTTCCCAGTAAATTTGTCCATCGGATCTCGTCCAGTGAAGTTGAAGTGCTTTACACTTTCTTAGATGTTTCCAGTCCATTGGGGTATCTTCATTGCACAAAATGCAGTTTGGTGAGGCTAATATTTTGAGTCGATGTAAGTGATCTCCCAGACAATCATGGTGAGTGATTTTACGAAATGCAGCGACGGTTTCACTGCGTGGTAACTCAGGTATGCTTTTGTTATTTAGGAGTGGTTCCACCCAATGTTTCTCTTTACTCAAATTCTTAAGGTATGCCAACCATTCAGATTTGAAACAGGATTTAATTTTCAGCTTTGCAGAATGGAAGGATAATTTTGTTTTTGTGGTGTTTAATATTGTTGTTCCCTTTTTTGCTAGATAATCAGCTTCCTCATTACCTTTAATACTGATATGGGAGGGGATCCATTGGAACATGACCTCCTTTCTCATTTTGTATAGCTCTGTCAGGATAGATCGTATTTCCAACACTCTGGAGCTCACTGGATATTTGAAGTTTGTAACGGCTTGAATAGCAGATGATGAGTCACAAAATATGACGACATTTTGAAATGATTCCATTCTGATGCGGAGTTGAGTCATGGCAATATATATTGCTTCTATTTCCCCGTCAAAATTAGTTTTAAATTTACCGGCGGAGCTGTAGAACTTGAAGAGTTTACTGTTGACTCCAGCACCTGCATATTGGTTGTTTTCTCTTAAAGAGCCATCAGTGAATATGTGCAGCCAGACATCCTCTGGGTACAAAGTGTTTAATGTCTCTAATGCAATAGATTTTAGTATATCTTCCTGGACCTCTGATTTCTTGACTTTTTCTGCAAGATTCAAATTGTAATTTACCTCAATATGATCTAGTGGATTTGCCAGTTGTATTAACTCTTCTATTTCTGTGTCCGGGATATATTTGTTTCTAAATTCATCAATATGTTGGATAAATCCCTTAGTGGTTTTGAGTTTCCTCTCTTTTCTCTCATAATTTTTCCAATTGTTCTCAGACGGGATTCTAATTAGTTTCTCGTATTGTATGAGAGCCAATTTGTTTATCTCAGTACGTAAAGGTAGATTACCAGTCGCAATGTTCAATGCTGCAATAGGAGTACTTTTGACAGCTCCAGTGATAATTCTCATGGCTTCATTGTGAGCTTGTTCTAATTTCCGTATATCAGCAGATATTAAGGTCTCACATCCATATAAAATTGCTGGTCTGATGTAACTGTTATAAGTTTTCTTTAGGGTTGTTAGCGAGCACCCCCATTTTTTCCCTGTAAGCCTTTTCAGTACATGACATCTGTTTATGGCTTTTTCAGCAGTAGCTCTGACGTGATTTTTCCAGGTGAGTTTAGTGTCTAGATGCATTCCCAAATATTCCCAAATAACAAATATAATAAATTAAAATAAAAACACTATCCATTTATAGCAAATTTTCAAGGATGCTTGTTTATGTCTGTACCACTTTTTCAAGCTCAACCAAAAAAAAAAAAAATACAGGAGCTCTTTCAAAAAGAGTAAATACATGAGCAGTCTCGAAAATTCACTCTAAATACAGTAAGTGTTTTTATTTAAATTTATTATTAACAGGCCTTGCAACAGATATTCACTTTGTCCCTAGGTAAAAAAAGGGACCAAAAATCTTAAAAAAGGGACCTAAAATTAAACATATTCAATTTCAAATATAAAATTTTCAAGGTACTAATTATATTTCAGTAGAGGTTATTATGTATATTTTGTATACTTGATTCCTGGTAAACATTTTACAAGATTTGAATATAACATCATAGAACATAATTTTTCAATATTCGAGAGGAAAAGAACCTTTTATGAATGTTGTGAATGAAGATCACAAGTAATATATAGAATACAGTGATAATCAAAATGCTAGAATAAATGCCTCGAAAATTTATTTGAAGAAACTAGATAGCATAGAAACACCATAATTATCAGATTAAAACAGACATTACTTACCATAAAATTTCCTGAATATCTAATTAAGTAGAATTACTTTTCTGGAGGAAACTGATGTAAATTGTATGTGAATTAAACTTTTCGATATGACTCTTGATTAAAATTCAGCATTTGATAAAAATAATCATTTATTATTTTTCATGTAAAGAGGGTATCATATAAACTTGAAAAAGGGGAATAAATTATTGGTTAGCATAATAAAGAGTAGAGTGTTGAAATTTTAAACATGACATTTTCAAACATTTTACTTTAAAAAAGTTTGAAAATAATTTGTCTTCGGCAAATTGGAAAAAAAATATTTATTTTTGAAAATATGAGATTTTAAAACATGTTTACATTGAAAAATCGTTAATTTTCAGTTTTAAAATGTATATATTTTTTTTTAAATGCCAAAGATAAATTAAAAAATATATATATTTCTGTTTAACTAAGTGAAAAAAAAATTGAAATTCCGTTAATAATATTTTGAGTTATATCAATTTTAAATTACCCCACTTTTTTTAAAAAAATTTAAAATTAAAATGTTTTTTAAAGGTTAAGAAAATTTTTATGAGGTGCTTTTGTGTAGTCATTGCATGATTAATCACCAAAAAAAATTTCAAATTTTTAACTTAATTAGTAACGTAATTTAAAAAAAAAAAAAAAATGGGCCCTGAGCCCTCTCTTAAGAAGAAATGTGACATATTTAAAAATAATAAAGTTTTAAGGTTTTTTTTTTTATTCGTTTTTTTATTTTATTTAGATTGCATAAGCACTTTGTATAAACTAATATTTTACAAAAAACACACGCACATTGTAACGCATAGACTATAAACCCCTGTTTCCCAACGTGGGGCGCACGCCCCACAGGGGGGGCAATTTTATTCTTCAGGGGGGCAATTCGAAAATGGCCTCTCCGGAGTTTAAGTTAACCGTAAGGCG
The DNA here is from genome assembly GCA_023159025.1 of Thereuonema tuberculata. Taxonomy (NCBI): domain Eukaryota; kingdom Metazoa; phylum Arthropoda; class Chilopoda; order Scutigeromorpha; family Scutigeridae; genus Thereuonema; species Thereuonema tuberculata. The sequence goes on along the minus strand of JAFIDM010083172.1, from coordinate 5,354 downwards.
ACTCTCAATCGCTACTCGAGCTGGGTAAATGTCCAGTATAGGCAGGACATCGAACCGGAAGTGAACCGAAAACCGGAACCGAAAAAAACCCGATATTTTTTATCGGAATGGAGCTGAACACGAAACAAACCGAAAATCAATATTTATTTCACTTCATCATTTCGGTTCTCCTCTTTTAAAGTATAAGTGAAAGGCCATTTTTTCCTGTGGTCAACAACTTTCATAGACTCCTCCCAATCTATCCTGACTTGTGGCCACAAGGTCCAAACGCCGACTAATCCTCACTAATCCTCCAAGGCACTTGGGACAAACTTGACCATAAAATTTATTTTCTGTATTTAACTTATGCCGACCGACTTCGAAGAAAAGTTCCCTGGGAGTTTTTCCCTTTTAAAATAGCTGGAAACTAAAAAATGCCTATGGGATGATTGAGCTTTCCCCGCCTACTGCAGATGTCCAATATTCATTATTTTTATAAATTGTGCATAGCAATAGATCTATCAGTCAGAACTTGAAGAAGGTTCGCTCCACTCATGTTGTGCCTATCTCCACAACAGTTGGCGTAGTATAACAAGATATGTATTGCGAATTTGATAAATTTGATATTTTAAATAGGATGTCAGTGTTTCTGAAGCATAAAATGGGGAATAAAATATAATGTCCATCTGGTATTTTAATCGAAATATTTAGATTATTGGTGTGAATATTGAAGAATCGCCAACAGTATATTGAAGTATCAACAATTCCAGAAAAATTAGGTCTCATTTTCTATATATTTGAGCGACGGCCTCATTTCAATGTAATATTTTGTGAGCTATCTATCCGCATTCAAAACTAAAACGTAGCCTAAATTTCTCTTAGAATTGTAGCAATAGATTGATTGTAATTTTCGAAAATATATCATATAAAAATAATATTGTAAAGTATGAAATTATTCTTAGATATCCAAATTAAACTTTTTCAGAGTTAAAAAAATTATTATATATTGTAAATTTACTGCAAAACTGATATATTTATAAAATGAAAATATAAAATGAAAATAAAGCAGCAGCACAATACTGATATATTATTTACTGATATATTATTTGTTGATATTGTTATTCCATTAATTCAAATTAATTTACTAACAAAGTAACTTCTGGAACCTTGTTACGGCCATTTTTTTTAATGAAACTTTGCAGGATTAAGATATAGTTTCACTTTATTAAATTACCAAAATCTTAGGTGCAGAATCGAAAAAAAAAAAAACAGCATTGGCTGTTCCCTTCTGTGAATGTACTCCCAACGCCAATGTTTCTCAACCTTTTAGTACTTGCGACCTAATTTTCAATCACAATTCTCATCGTGCCCCCACCCCCCTAAAAAAAAAAAGCCCTCCAAACCTATCTGTTCAACCAAATAAAAAAATCCAAACCTCGATATACTCGTGCCCCACAGGTTGAGAAACGCTGCCCTACGCATATCCGTAAAATCTGT
>JAFIDM010083043.1:566-10959 GCA_023159025.1 Thereuonema tuberculata | reverse complement strand
GGTTAAGTTGGGCAGGATCGGACTGAAGAGGGTGTAGAAACCTGAAAGATGATCAGACGACTGAAAGAAATCTTTATGATTATCATAATGAAAAACAATTAAGTTATGTAGGAGATTTTATTTTATTTATATAAAATAAATAAATATTATTATTTTTCAAAAGCTTAAAATGTATTTAAGTTAATTATTGAGAAAATTTGAATAATGTAACGTAGTGCTTACGTCAGCACTGGGAATGTATAAGAGATCAATAAAAACAGCAGTGCGATTAGTAATGATCAGTAAAGTAATATTAGAGTTGCGTTGATGAGAAGTCAGCGGTCGCTGACGTGGAGAAAAGAATCGCTGATGCGTTTGACGTCACCACAGTTGAAAACAGAGAAACTCCGGATTGGGAAGGCGTGAGCTATTTCTGACAGTTCGTTCAAAATGGGCTTCGAACTACGAGCCATTGTGAAGTTAATTAACAACGCACTCAAAAACTGTAAGTAGAAAACTTAATTAAAAAAATTCCCATTGACCGTTATATCGTGAGATGGATTTAAGTTTGGCGAGAAGCATTCGCAAACACAAGAAGTCACAAGTGGGTCGTATATCACAAGACTTGAAAGAATATTTGAATTGTGAAGAAAATTAAATTAACTGTAGAGTTTAAAAGAAATTCTAGGAAGAATTATTTTGGTTATTTAATTGAACAATTATACAAAGATTTATTTTACCGAAATTACTGAAGTCAAGTAATCGGAACAATTAGAGAATTTTCATTAATGAACTCTTCCGCAAGATGCGAGAATTGATTCTATTATTATTTGTGATTCAAGTAAAGGAAAGATTCAAGTCGTGATTAGTGCAAGGAAATAATAGTGAAAGCTTACTATAAATAATTATTGTGCATTGAAGAATCTAATAATAGGAATTATGTCAGTGCTAAGTGACGTAATAACAGAAAGTGACATCGAGAGATAATATTCTATAATGGGTAGATTGAATAAGTCATGCAATGTGAAAAGCCTTAATAAATATTTCACACAATAGTGAAAAGCCTTATAAATTAATTCACACAAAGTGAAAGGCCATTTCCCTATGTTAATTAATACCAAGTGTATTGGAGAGATACAGGGAAGACATATTAATCAGGAGCAAGCTATTGCTTATCCGAGAAGATATTAAAGACTCGAATCAATTTTAATATTTTATTTAGAAGACAAAACTTATTAAGCTGATGGAACTTTTAAAATTATCCGAACTGTTATCACCGGAAATTTTTGTATGAGCGTTATAAGTGCTATAAAAAAAAAAAAAAACTCTCGACCCTTTTTATTTATTGTCTAAAACATTAGTAGTAGATTGCATTCAATTACAAGTTAGCTATTTCATTTAAAATTTCAAAATAAATGAGAGGAGGCAGAATGGCTGGCGTTTCTCCGCAATTTCATGGTTGAAGAGAAACAAGGTAATTAATGCTTTTAGACAGTGTCAAAAGCAAAGCGGCACAACAATATACAATATTCAAATGCTTGTTGTGCTTGTTGTAGAGCTGTATTATCATGTAATTGTTGCGCATGCAAACGCGCAACTGTTGCGATTGTTTTGATTGTTGTACATTGCATTGTAGGATACATGTCCACGACAAAACGGGAATATAATTCTTCTAATCTTGAATAGACGACTGAAAGACATCTTTATGATTACCATAATGAAAAAAATTAAGTTCGCTATGTCATTTAAAATTTCAAAATTAATGAGTTAGTCATATAAATGAGAGGAGGCAGAATGGCTGGCGTTTCTCCGCAATTTCATGGTTGAAGAGAAAATTAATGCTTTTAGACAGTGTCGAAAGCAAAGCGGCCCCCAAATATGCACAATTGTGTTAACAAAATAATTATAAGCAAGAGCATATAAATGCAAGACCGTTCCTTTATGTTTTAAGCTAAGCAGTAACCTAGGGACCACTAATATAATGCTTAGTGGATATGTTAAAGAATTTATGAATCAATAGTTTGTAAATATTAACAATGACGTCCTGTTGGCAATTCTTAGTATTGTTATGTATGAAGCATCGTATTATTACTGTGTTAATTGTTATTATAATTACTAACACTGCTAGGGAAAACGTTAATTTGGGGGGGGGGATCAGGAAGTGGTCCTACAGGTCTGATTTTTGGGACAGCTAAAAGGAGATTAAGAGGATGAAGGTTCTACTGCATTGAAAATAGAAAAACTGTTCTTTTTTTTATTGGAAATTTCATCAATTTGATTGTAAACCCCACCCTATCAGCAAAATGACACAACAATATTTCATTTGTTAGGTTGAAATACGACCATCACAACCCCTTCCCCTACAAAATCGAGGGCACTGTTATATCAACACAGATACATGCAATAAAGCAATTCCGTTGAGGAAAATTTGAAATATGACTTTTTTCAAGTATATGATACTAGCTGTCAAATAAACAATACATGTTGATCTAAGTGATCCTGATAAATTACAAACAAATTCCTAACAGCTTTTCTTACCTGTTGATGAACTTGTGGATAGAACCTTAAATTTAAATATCGCCTCTGAGTACGGATTTGAAGCCTCTCTTTCTTTTTCTATAAAAATATACAAAAGACATATTTCATATTACTACTATAAAAAAGCAATAAAGTTCTGTATTTAATTTAAAATTTGAAAACTAATCAGATATTCAAATAAATAAGAGAGGACAAAAGAGCTGATGTTTGACCTCAATTTCACTGATGGGGAGAAAGAAGAGATTAAGAGTGGCTTTAAAAGGATGCGAAATGGGTGGTTGTCTGCAGGAATTGCTTGCTGGTCATCAGTTTTAAGAATTGTTCTAAATTTTTGATGGCACTGAAGATGGTTTGAGAGAGAGCAGCGCCTACTGTGGCGAAACAGAATAAAAAGTAATTGCTTCTATAAGGGGCATTCAAAAAGAAACGAGCCAGAGGCCTAGAAACAGAAACCAGTACCTGTATGTCAGGAGTATTGGCCCTGGCGGTTGAGGCACTTGTCCCACTGCGACACAAGGCGGTGAATGACTGCCTTGTAAAATTCCTGGGGTCGCATTGTGAACCAGTTCCGCACGTAATGCTTGAACTCGCCGTCCGAGGAGAATCGTTTGCCCCTCAGAGCATTTTTAAAGGGACCAAAAATGGCGTAATCGCAGGGAGAGAGGTCTGGACTGTATGGAGGGTGATTAAGAACCTCCCACTTGAATTTCTGCAAGAATGCCGTGATTGTGTTGGCCGTATGGGGCTTTGCATTGTCGTGGAGCAGAATGACCCCCCGTGGGAGCTTGCTTGGTCGTTTCATCTGTAATGCGATGAAGTGCTTGTGCAGTGCGGTGAAGACCGTATTGGACGATTGACGATGCTTCTATTAGCTTTTAGTCACATGAATTGCACCCGTGATCCTCTAGCAGCGGGCTGTGATCTTCCTCAGTCACTCGTGTTGGAACCAATCTTGGTTACACATGCAATGATACTACCCTTCTGTTCGGTTTGTCCATTCTACACGCCGGCTCGTTTCTTTTTGAACGCCCCTCATAGATGAATCCAGATTCTCCCAAATTTACTGTGGGATTTCAGAAATTTGTAGTCTGTTTTTAATTAGAATTATGATTAACTGAAAACCAATTAACTGATTCATCGAACTCAGCTGGGGTTTCGTCTTAAAAAATAATAAAAAGCAATAAAAGAAAGCAATAATAGGAAGTCAATCATGTTGGCATCACTTGTTTACAGTTCATAGTTTAAAATCATATATGCAGTAAATAATCTAAATATATATATGTATATATATATATATATATAACTTAAAAACAACGTTTGCAACCACCATATTGATCGAGACTCCTTCTCAAGTAACGAATGGCTGTAACTGTATGTATGTTTTTAAACTTTTAAATGTTAATATTTGTGGTAGAAACATGGTTGACTTTGAATAAACAAAGATCATATTCATATCCGCAGTAATAATTCTTCGAATAAAATCTTTGTGTTCTCCATATGCAATTTATCAGTTTAATTGTAAATTCCCTACCCTATCAGCAGAATTACACAACATAATTTTTTTTTAGGTTGAACTATCGGATTGGCATAAAATAACGTGAGGGTCAATCCATACCAAACGGTCCATCACTGGTTGCTCGACCATTTTTAAAAAAATTGATTTGTTTACTGTTGTTACCTCTATGTAGGAGTACTTCGAAACAGGCATTATTTTTTTTTATTATTTTACTTCGTTTAAAAATGGCGTCCATTTTTGTTTTAGGATTTCCGGCATTTTTGGCCTTTGCAGACAGTTGCGGTAATTTTGATAACTCAGCTAAAATGATAGAAATCCGCGATAAAAGCATTTTTTTCAGCACATTTTCAGCTACATTTTATGTCCTGTACTTTTTTACCATATCTCTAACACAAATGGCAGAAATTTAGAACCGAAACTGATAGTCACTTTTGAACAGAAATCAAAGTTCCGGTTCTTTTTTGAGTAAAAAGGAATGAAATAGCAAAACTATAAATTTTTTTGAGAAAACATATACATCCAAAGGTTTAGCAAAACGTTACTGGCTTCGTAATTTAGTTATAGCGCTTTAAAAATGCTGTTTTTTAATTTTTTTCAAAGTTTGAGCCCCAATATCTCTGGTGGGGGACCTAATAAAAATTTGATATTTACAGTATAAAGAGAACTTTATGAGAGGTACCTATGAAAAAAATTTCATTATTGATATTCCATCGAGCAGAGGGAAGTTGGTGAAAATGTGAATCGACGATCTATCGAAATCTCAATAATGGTCGAGATTTTACGAGATATCCTTGCTTCCTTGCTTGAACTGAATGTTTCCAAATATAATTCTAGGTCTGCTGTATGTTGTAATTCTAAAGTTTGTGTGTCTGCCATGGATGTGCAGTGTTCTATTGGAATAAATAAAAATGATGTGTGTCACAAAAGTCTCAGAGGCGTAGCGTGGTTTAACCCGCCCGGGGCGGAGGCGAAATTCGCCGTCCCCTTATTTAGGTATTTAAATCCAAAAGGCTTGAAAATTTACAGAAATTCTTAGAATGATACTGTTACAATATATATTTTTATTGAAAAATTAATAGAATTAAAATAAAACTTCTGTCTTTAACTAAAACTTTATTCATCTACTTTTTCTAAGAGCAAATTATTTTTTTGCACTATCAATGTCTATAGCATCACATACTTCTTGCTCAATAGACGAGATAGCCAGATTGGTTAGCTTTAAAGTACTTATTGTTGATCTTAAATAATTTTTGATGAACTTAACTTTGAAAAGCTTCTCTCACAGCTGCCATTGCTTATGGCAATTGTGAGGATTATTCGGAGCATTATTATAATATTGGGCAGAGTATCTTTCAGTTTGGATTTCATAATTAATTGTAATAATCTAAGTGGGTCCACATTAATTAATTTATTTTCGTTGCCTGTGGCAGCTATGAAAGCTCGAAGTCGAGCTCGTTCGAGCTTGAAGTACTGTTCGTCAATTTCGGCGGATGCGTAGTCTAGATTATTCAGTGTCGTCCGAATCTAGTAGTTTAGCCGGCGTTAGATAGACAAACTTTTCCTCCAAATTCCGTAGCTGCTGAAACCTCTCACGAATTTCTACAATTATTCTATCTAACGAAGAAAACAGCTTCCGTCTCAACTCATTTTAATTGGACAAGTTGGCATTCGTAGCTCCGTCGTCAAAACCTCATTTTGCGCCTCTGAGATTCCATGGAAATGCCAAGGTCTTCACACATATTTTTTGCATAACTTATAGCGCCGTCTGTCAATTCCTCTCGTTTCTCTGTCAGTACCGTTTGCAGTACGTTCTGAGTGCACAGTTTTATGTCAAGTCCCTTTGTCTGTAAATATTTTTGTGCATCGTTCACTTCGTGTAGCACAGGCTGCCAGAGGTCCAAGAAACAAAGAAAGGAAAATGCCTGCATCGTAACTAGCAAAGTTCCTGCGTCTGTTCTTGTGTTTGTTTAAGCTTTCATCTGTCTCTGTCAGTTTTTTCAGAGTGACCAAAATGTCTTTGTAATGATGCCGTGTCGTATTTACGGCATCGCCTCTTGTGCTCCACCGCGTATCCTAAACCCTTTTTAAACTTTTACCTGTAGCTGCTATCAGAATTTCCCAACGATGTGTGGACATGGAAAAAAATTGAATAGCAACGTTCTAGTATACCGAAAAAAGTTACTGAACTCGCCTCAAAATAGATGTATTGACTGCAACTCCATTATTTCTATTTAAATTTTTCTCCCTCGTATTTCTAATATATATATATATATTGTGACAATACTCATATGTCGATTTATTATAACTATTAAAATATTAGAATATTAATATTATTATCATTGTAAAGACAAAAGAAATGTCAATTGAGAAAAATAATTTCAAAGTAATTATTTTGTAAAAGCTAATGGCGAAAGACTTCGTTAGGGACAGTTTTAATTATTGTCAGTGATTTTTATTTTAGTTTAGGCTTTAATTTATTTTAATTTAGGATTTTAGGAGATAAATCTTTTAAATGTAAATTATTAGGATTTAATGCAATTTAGTGTTAGAAATTTAGGTGTTTTAAGTAGTTGTGTAATTTAAGATTAGTTGAATTTAAGGATTTTGATAAGGAATTAATTTTCTTTTTGCTTTAATTAAGCTGAGTTTATTTGAGTTTGGAAATTTCCTATTCTTAGGAATTTCCTTGTGGCCATCATTCCATATTTGGAATTGTTGTAAGCATTGTAATTCTATTGGTTAATTAGCATTATCACTCCATGTGAGGTAATAATGAGGTAATCTCCCTTATTTGGGCAGATATGCAATCCTGCTATCCGTATGGTCTGTGCGACGCGTGACGTCACACAGCGGCGCTCTTAAAGTTTATAAAACGGGGTGTTCGAGTAAGATCTCTCTCTCTCGCCGCAGTTTCGCTCTCTTAACCTTTGCAACAATGCACCCGGCCTCGTCGATTGCCGCGGACGATGTATTGGCGGCCGCGTCTCAAATTCTCGATGCGTTTGTTAGAAATAGGGTGTGTTAAATCAAGTTATCCTTAGTTAGAATAGGCAACCTGTGGATAGCCTACAATTTCTACAATTTATTTGAGCGAAACATTACTGAAATTAATTTGCAAAATAAAGCTTGCAAATTTTGTGTTCAATGCACGTGTACACCCGTGCAGGATTCCCCAAGTTACTTAGTGCTTCGTAAGCGAAAATTTGTGCTTCGTAATTTAGTTATTTAGTGCTTCGTAAGTGAAAATTTGTGCTTCGTAATTTAGTTATTTAGTGCTTCGTAAGTGAAATTTCAGTGCGTCATAATTTAACTTTATGCTTTAAGAAGTTATAAGCCATAGCTTCGCCGAAAGTATTATTCTTGTAGTGTTGTGTCATATTATTATTTCGCAGTGTCGAATAAAAATGGTTAAGTTTAAATTAATGTGGTGAATGCGTTGTGCTTCTTTGTGCGTGAACGTGAAGTGTGGCTCCCCCACGCTCCGAATGGATTGGATTAGTCAGGGCATACCATGTAACGACTTTGGAGGGGGTAGATAGAAAATTCACCGAACGGACTTTTCGGTTGGCGCCCAACAAAATACCCGAACAACCCCTGAAGGACTAAAATTATCACGTGGTACCGTTACATATTTGGCTTGCCAACGTGGGGCCCGACAACAACGAGGACCCGATACACGAGGCGCCCACGCGCGAAGACAGCAGGACCCGATACACGACGCGCCCGGCCCGAGAACAGCGGACCCGATACACGAAGTGGACCCGGCCCGATAACAGCGGACTGAAACACGGAGTGGACACGGCCCACAGAGAGGTGTGTTCCATTACATGTTGTGAGGACGTATATGCAAGTTTAAGGAGTTAAGTAATTAGAATAGCAAAGTAGCTTAAAGTCATGAGCAATAACGGTGATTCAGACGGAAAGACGCCCAAAGACGCGTTTTCTCAGTATAGGGAGGCTGAAACCTACGTCAGTAATGGAGAAACGGACGAGCCCGAGTCGTTAGATTCTAGCTTGATGCAGCAGTTAAATTTAGAAGAGCAGGCTGCACACGTTGGTGTGGCAGCGCCTAGACCAGTTAACATTGTAGCTCCCGCGCCTGAGACACTAGCTGCGGAAGCGCCGCGTAGTCCGGCAAGGCAACCAGGATTAGCAGAGCTATTTGAAGCTATGGCTAGGTTGGCCGAACAAAACACGCAATTAAATGCCAAAATGGACAAACAAAACACGAAATTAGATGCCATGGACGAACAAAACACGCAATTGAAAGCTGACATAGGTAACAAAATGGACGAACAAAACACGCAATTAAATGCCAAAATGGACGAACAAGGTGCCAAAATGGACGAACAAAACACGCAATTAAATGCCAAAATGGACGAACAGATGGCCAAAACTAACGAGTCAATTCAGAGACTGAATACCATAGTCGAGGAGCTAGGTGCAAAGACTGGAGAAACGCTGCAGAGATTAGATGCAAAAATAAGTGAACAAAGTGCAAAAATCGATGCTCAAGAAGTAAAGCTGTCCGAGAGGCTTGAACAAGGTCTTCGGAATATTAAGGATGACGTCCAACGTACAATCAGTGAATTCAAAACGACCTTCGACGGTCGCATAGCCCAAGTCGAATCAGCAGTGCAGCAAATGTGCGACACCTTAGAAGGCAAAGTAGCCGACGAACTCAGCCAAGTCAATGGACAAATTGGCGAAGTCAAGCAGAGCATAATAGGAATAACAGAGAAGGTCGGACAGGTGCACCGCGACGCGGTTGACAAACATGCCCAGCTAAGCACACATGTACAAACAGTGGTTGTTCAACAAGTACAGGAAGTTCGACAGCTCGTAGAAGAACGAGTTAAGGACATGAATGACAAAATGGAACGCCTACCAACAGCACCTGTAACGCTGGCGACGGCATTGACCAATATACCACCCACATTGACCTTTAATGGGACGTCCGGCGAACATCCCAGTGCATTTATGAAGGCTGTCACAAATTACTTCGCATTAACGAATGTCAGGGAGGCACTGAAGCCGCGAATAATCTACCAAATGCTAAAAGGAGCGGCGAAAACGTGGATGGATACCTTGGACCCGTTTCCCACCACCATGGACGAGTTTAAGAGTAAATTTCTCGCTCGATTCTGGGGAAAGGAGGCACAGGCCAAATTCAAATTCGACCTCATGCACTCCTACTGGAGGAGAGGAGATGGTAGTATGCGTGGTTACGCAGAGGACAAGATAGCTGCGCTGAGGCAGTGTGAACCGCCGATGTCAGAGCAGGACATTATAAGCTTACTCACGAGACATTTTCCAGTGCACATACGAAATCTGCTCATGAGTGTGGACGCGATGACCATCGAAAAATTTCAGTTCATGCTAGGGAATTACGACCACGCCAGTGAAAACTTCACACAGCCCGATAGGAAAGCAAACGTGAACAGCGTGTCATCACCTACAAGTAGGAGTAACGGACCGGGTTACCGCAGAGACAGTGATCGGACGGAGTCTCCACCAAGCAACCCGATGAAAACGGGAGAGCATAGCCCAGATCGAGACAGACCGATACAAAGGGATACCGGCGGAAATCGTTGGACGAATCACGAACCGAGTGAAGGGAGAAATAGCTAGTCGACCTCAAGAGGATTAGACGTGAGCAGAAATCTTCGTACAGCAATTGCATTAGACGGAGGGGCGAGTTGTTCTACGGTACGAAAAAACTAGTGTCGTTCGGCGAGAAGGACACAGTCGAGCGTTTTTGTTCACTGGGCAGTCCTCATTCGTGTGGTTCGGACTTGGCGTACGGACGATTTGCTTGATTATGGTGAAGGAGTTGCCGAGGTTGGTGATAGGTAATGTCTTTTAAAGAAGATGACTGGGGAGGTGCTAGAGAGAGCACTTTGTGTGATAGAAAGGTGCCAATTGTCACCATGGGAGCATTACAGATAGAAGTCAGCAGCGCCCGTTCATTTGACAAATAAACCGATGAACGCGACGTGGCCATGGTGTTGCCTGAGGGGGTGCCAAAAAGGAGCGCTAGAGGTTGTGAGGATACCCCAACCCACCCGAATGTAAGGAGCACCTGGTCGAGCCGACGAGTCCGCAGGTGAAGTTATCCACCTGATTACGGAGGTGATAAATAAAAAAATAAAAAGCGCAAAGCGTAAAACAACTTGTAACCGACTTCGGGGATTTCCGACCTGTACTCGGTAATCGACCCGGGACGTGAGGGACGCACTAGTCACGAAATTGATGGACTACCTGGGGACAATAGCGTCAGACTGAAAGTCCGTGCTTCTAGACTGTAAATAGTGTAAATAGTGAACTCTAAATATTTCACTCAGGTGAAAAAAAAAAAAA
>JAFIDM010083042.1:0-10959 GCA_023159025.1 Thereuonema tuberculata | reverse complement strand
TATTAGTTTCCGAAATAAAAAGCCTAACTCAGAGAAGCAGTGAATTGTTTGTTATTAATGTTTTTAACATAATTCTAATGTTAAAATTCCTTTCACCATTTAAAATAACGATTTATTACAACACACGTAAAATATCACTTATTTATACAAAATAAGAAAAAAAACAAAAACAAAACTCACGAATTTCATCAATTATTTTTTTTTTCAATTTCTTTGCTAGTATTTCATTTCTTTAATTTATATTGTTCTTAATTGAAAACAAAGTCAATGTATTTAATTTTATTTTGTAATATTGGATGAAAATAACAGTGAAATTTATAATTTCTATTATCTTTGAAAAGTTCCTTTTTTTTCGATTTATTTTTAGTGTGAGACTGTTTATAAATTTATTATTTCAAATATTATTTCGGTTATTATAAAAAAATTATAAATGTTTTTTTTTTTTTAAATACTGAAGCACTATTCATTATTGGAAAAAAGGAGAATCATTTCCAAATCATGTGACGTCATGCTCAAATAGAAAATATCGCACTGTCTACCTACGCAACGATTTGGACCCCTCTGGAAAAATATCTTCTGTATAGCTTTCAGTAATCACTTCATTAAATCCACTGAAATCTTTAAAATGAATTTCTTTTTTGAAAAATCGAAACGCACTAAAAAATTATGAAATTTTATAAAGTTCAAAAACTTGCTGTCACTACATATGTTCAGAGTATTGGTTATTTTATTTCAACCATCACTTGACCTTTCAATTCTTGAAGCCATCAGATAAAATTCAAATTAACAGAATTCCTAAATAACTTTCCTAAAAAACATTCACAATATAATCAAATATTTATTACTTTTATAACTGTAAACCAATATCATCTTTTTAATTGTACTATTAGTAATTTCATGGTCATTTATTCATTCTAAACAAATAAAGTAAAAACGACGCTTATTAGTTCAAAGCAGAAATCAAAATTGAAATTTACTAAAAAGAGGAACGAATTCAAGCAAAAATCTGTTAAAGTTGGAAAAGTATAATTTATGGTCATCATGTAAGTTACTTCAAGTAAAATTTTAAAAAAAATTCACTATGGTATTAGCTTATATAGGTAATATTTAACTTTATTCATATCAATCAATCTGTACATGGAGGATGGCCTAGTAATTTGATAAAAAAAAATGTTTTCGTAAGATATGTAAGTACAGAAGAGAATAATATCAGAGATTTTTCGATTGTTAGGAGGAAACACTTAGCAAAATCTTCTCCCCGAGTTTTTTTACTATACCACAGGATTCACGAACTTACGTGTAGGTGCCTTAAGAATACTTATCAATACCAAAATTTTATCTTATAGAGGTAAAGAAAATAAAGTTTTAAATATGAAGTTTCATTGACATCAAATAATTCTATTTTTGCTTGTTAGGGGTCGTCCAATAATTACGTGAGGTCAAAAGGGGGAGGGGGGGTCCGGCAAAATCTCACCAAATCTCATCAAGGGGGAGGGGGGGGGCAACGAAAATCTCATGTCAACTTTTTCATTCAGATAATATACGTATTATAACAGATTACAACATTTTGTAATATTGTTGTCCTATTTGAAACATTGTTGCTTGAAGCCCGGCGCAAGTGTCAGATTTCATTCGGGGTGTTCGTTCGGTTGGAATCACTGTGTGTCAATCAGTCGTGATATTCGGAACGAATTATTCAACATGAATTTGTACCAAAACTTTTACAAAGCATATGTTAAGCGGCATACCGATAAGGCGAAACAAACGTGCCACCAAGAAGTTAATCGTTTGTGGAAGGGGGCAAAGCTGAAGTTAACCGATCAGAATGCTCTGAGTGATTATAGAAATCAAGAGATTGAAAAGCTAAGGAATGACACGGTGCAGAGGAAGGAACAAACAATGTTGTCTTTCATCACCATCAAAGTAAGTAAAGATTCAATGACATTATATCACTGAAAATTCAATTTTTTTTTTAGGGATCCGAAGAAAAGTTGTTGTGAAGGGCCCGCCTGTGGTAGTACCACGGTGTAACATTTTTGTACGATAATTTGAAAAGCACTTTTTAACATATTCCGAAGAGCTGTAAAAAGTTATGTTGAAACGTGATTCTAGTTATATCTTTGTACACAAAACATTCTAAATAAATAATAAATCAAATTAGTGATTAATTACTGTCATTTTACTAATTTCGATTACAGGGGAAAGGTTCTTCGTGAAGTAGTTTAAATGTAGATCAGGCTAGGACCTGTGCGTCATCTTCTACTGTAGAATATCCTTTAACATCTGCGCCAGCTGATCTTGTGCACATAGATGATGATAATGAAGAGAGTCCATCATGTAAGTCGAATTTTTTTCTTGATACATTTCTACATGAATGTTTAATACAGGGTGACTGCTTAGGGTAGCAATGTAACATTTTCTCGTCCAAATAGCCCAGTGTCTCAATTTTTCTATTTTTTTAACATTTTTTTAAAATGTTTTTAACATAATTTTAATGTTTGTTTGTGGAAGTTCCTTTCACCATTTAGAATAACGATTTATTACAACACACATAAAACATAATACAAAATAACAAAAAAAAAAACTCATGAATTTCATCAACTATTTTGTTTTTAAATTCTTTGCTAGCATTTCATTTCTTTAATTTTCATTGTTCTTAATTGAAAACGAAGTCACTGTAGTTATTTTTTTTTGTTTTTTTGTTCTGTTTTTTGTTTTTGTTTGTTTTTTTTAATTTTCTTGAGTTCTATTAGGTGTACTTATAATATTACACATCTGTAGTATAGGTACTGATAAGTTTAATATGAGTAATTAACAAAAATAAAAATAAAAAAAGTTAATTTCATAATTGCCTTATAAATTTTTTTTTATATTTTAGTTAATTTTTTTCATCACTAGTGTTAGAAGTTAATCTTTCCTTTATATTTTTAATTTTTTAAAAATCGTAATTTTCCCTCTTAATCTGTTTGTATAATTTGTATATTATACGACCATTTAGCCGTGCTGGCGTGGTCGTGCGGTCTCGGCGGCGGCCAGCCGTGGCGACCAGTGCGCCAGTACCTGGGTTCGAATCCCGGTCGTGGCATGGTTGTTTCTTTCGTCTTCTTCTGTGTGTTGTGTCCGCTGGGGACCCGAAATCTGCTCTGTAGGTAGTGGTCCCCATTTGTCTTCTATATGTTACAGGCTATAGTACCTGGGTTCGAATCCCGGCAGTGGCATGGCTGTTTCAATTTCCTTTCCTGTGTTGTCCAGCCTCTTCTTCACTTTCTCTTCGGTCTGACGTCATTTCTTAATGGCGTCCTGGGGGCAGGCAACGGGAAACAACCCCCAGTATCTTTCCTCAGGTGTTTCTAGGAGATCCATGTGAGACCTCCATAGAACTGGACCTGTCTTCGGACAGAAAACTATGAATGGATGGATGGATGACCATTTAAACTGTAGCCTTAATTATTTCTGATTTTATTATTATTTAAAGTACTAAGCCTGTTATTTTTTGTTTTTATACTTCATTACATCTGTTTTTATCATTTTCTATTTTTTTAAAAAGAAATTAATAATTATTTTGTAAATAAATTTGTCCACAATAGTTAAGATTTTGAATTTTTTTCTTATATTTTTTTTATCTCTACTTCTCCTATTAAAGTTCAAAAAGATATTTTTTATTATTATAAAAAAAAAAAAAAAAAAAAAAAAAAACTTTGTTTATATTTTTTGTTTATTTCCTGTTTATAAAGATCTAACTTTCAAGACCATAGTGCAAGATTAAATCTACCAAAGATTTAAAAGTTATTATTTTTTGTTTGAAAGGAATTATTTCTTTTTAATGATAAAATAAGTAAGTTAGTGTATTTAATTTTTTAATCCATCCATCGTATTCTGTCCGGAGACAGGTCCAATTCTATAGAATTCGCATGGAATTCCCAGAAACGCCTGGGGAGGTTTCCTGTTGCCTGCTCCAGGACGCCATTAAGGAATGACGTCAGACCGAAGAGAAAGCGAAGAAGAGGCGAACAACCCAGAAAAGGAAATTGAAACAGCCAAGCCCCTGCCAGGATTCGAACCCAGGTACTGGCTCACTGGCCGCAACGGCAGACCGCCGCGCCGCCGAGACCGCACGGCCACGTCAGCACGGCAAATTTTTTAATAATGTGGTGATATTGAGCATGCCATGAAAATTTTTTATCGATGTAGACTCTTAAATACGTTTGTTGAGAGATATAGTCTTTTTTTTTTGGCAATTGTATGGATCTTTATTAATTGGATAAGTATTTTCCATATTTTCACAATTTTTGTTTTGCAAAGCATAGAATAAATTTTTATAGATAATTTTATTTTTATTTTTTATTATTATAATTTTAGTTTTTTTTAATATTTATTATCATTTAATTATTCGTAGCCCACCCATTAATATTATTTAAGTCAATCTGCATTCTATTATATGCGTTTAATTGGTTATTATCAAATATACATATTAGGATATCGTCGGCATATATATAGATATTTGAATGGAGAATACAATTGTTCAGAGTTTATATAAAGATTAAATAAAAAAAGGTCCCAAATTTGATCATTGTGGAACCAAATATTTAATATTAAATGATTTACCTAGGTATTTTTAATTTAATTTTCCTATTTTTTAATAATTTTTATTAGATCATTAACTTTTCACTTAATACCAATTAATTTAACTTTTTCTAACAAGAATTTTGAATTTATGCTATCAAAAGCTTTTTTTAAATCAATAAACGCAGTATAAATATTTTTACATTCATGAAGTTTGTTTTTTATGTCTTCACTAAAAGTTTTTCACAATAATTCAGTGCTTATATTCTGTTGATAAGCATATTGATTACTATTTAATACTTTCTTTTTTTTATATATATTTGTGAATCTTATTATACAGATAACTCTCAAAAATATTTTTCCACAGGACCACAGGATTCACGAACCTACGAGTAGGTGTCTTAAGAAAATTTATCAGTATTGAAATCGTATCATATCTAGGTAAAGAAAATAAAGTTTTAAATATGAAGTTTCATTGAGATCAAATAATTCTATTTTTGCTTGTTAGCAATTTTCTAAAATTATTCAAAAAAACAGACATTACACAAAAAAACATTCGTTAAAATTCGTTCTACTGAGAAAATGACTTAAATTTCCATTCACATATATACTTAAAACGATTAATGTTTCTTTACACATATATTAAAAATTAATAATCTTTAAATCGAAAAATTTATAATCTTTACAGGTATCATATTACTCAACCACATATAAAGCTTCAAAACATTATAACACATTCTTAAAAACAAATGTAAGTTTTGTGGCTTCATGTTGTTTCTCCCTGGCTTTCTTCAATCTTCTAAGATTAACTCTTATTCACAATCAACTATCTTTTTTAATAGCACTGGAGCATCTATGTTAATGAGCCTTGCTGGCGTGGCCGTGCGGCCTCGGCGGCGGTCTGCCGTTGCGGCCAGTGCGCCAGTACCTGGGTTCGAATACCGGCAGTGGCTTGGCTGTTTCAATTTCCTTTGGTGTGTTGTTCGCCTCTTTTCCGCTTTCTCTTCGGTCTGATGTCATTCCTTAATTGCGTCCTGGGGCAAGCAACGGGAAACCACCCCAGTATCTTTCCCCAGGCGTTTCTGGGACTTCCGTGCGAAGACATAGAATTGGACCTGTCTCCGGAAAGAATACTATGGATGAATATACCTGACATTTAGAAAAGGTGATATTTAGATGAAAGAATCAGCTTTTTTTAAAAAAAATATTCTCAGCCAGATTTGCCATTCACAACAAATATCAATTTCAGACAAATAGATATTTTTCGGTTGATTTTGGTGTTTTAAAAATTTAAATAAATTAAATAAAATAATTTCCAAATACACTTTTTTGTTGATAGATATTAAAAAAATAGGAAACCGCAAAGAAAAAGAAGTCATATTTATCGTCCCAATTTATGATCATAAATAGTTATAGGAAAAAGAACTTTAAGTATTTTTTAAAGTTTTTGTTGTTTTTATAATGATAATGGTTAATTTATAGTTATTTCCGAGAATAGTTTCTCAATAGTTGAACATTATCTGTTCACTTTTTACGAAAACTAACAAACGAAAGAACATTGTATTTTGCAGTATTTAATAACCATGCTGATTTAAAATAGAAATCGTTAAAATAGGCGGATGAATGACTATTTTCTTTTATATATATTTTTATACACATATAAATTTTCTTCCTCTACAATTGCATTAAGTGAAGTAATACTAATTATCAAAATATATCCTTTATTCATGAGCTACCAAGGGAGAATCGAAATAAGAAGATCCACATGAGAAGTGCCGCGCCGGTGTGGTCGATCGGTCTCAGGCGGCGCGGTCTGCCGTGAGGCCAGTCTGCCGGCGTCCGGGTTCAAATCCCGGTTGTGAGCATGGATGTTTCAAAAATTTCCTTTCCTATGTGTCAGCATCTTCTTCGCTTTCTCTTCGGTCGACGTCATTTCTTAATGGCGTCCTGGGGGCAGGCAGCGGGAAACCACCACCAGTATCTTTCTAAAGGGGTTTCTGGGAGTTCCTCCCTGAATTCCATAGAACTGGACCTGTCTCCGGACAAAATACTATGGATGGATGGACATGAGAACTAAAAAAAATTAGTCTAAACTTTTCCTCTGCATTTTGATTCACTATTCGTTGAAAGAACTGTTTTTCTAACAGGTGTTTTGGCAGGTTAAGTAAATTCTTGTATCTTACTTTTCGAAACAAACAAAAATATTATGTTAAGTATTTTCTATATATTTATTTTCTTTACTTATACGAATGTACTCCTGAAATACTTGCAAGATTTAAACTACAGGAAATTTAATTGATTTGAAAAATATGAGATATTGGAAAGAATCATCTAGAAGAAGAAGAAACATCAATTAAACAAAGTTAGTCAATCTTGTCTCATGTATACATTCAAAGTTGTCTTATATGTACATTCTTTGAATCTGTTTTTTTCTAGTTCTTTTAAAGGAAAAACAATAATATTAAACTCCAGAAATATTTCTCTTTATATGAGCATTTAGTCAACATATGAAATTTAATATTATTATTACTCAAAATTAATAATAAATCATAAAATATTTACAAATTAAGAAACAAAATTAAGTTAAAGTAAAGTTAAAGGAAGGAGACAGAAAATATTTAAAATTTTCGCAAAAACTATCGTATTTATATTTTTTTTTTTTCATATAATATTATAAATACAGGAATTTTAATGTGTACATTTGTAGATAAAAAGAAGACGCCGACACACAAATTTAGTTTAAAAATTATTAATTATACCAGGTACATTAAAAAAAAAAGGTACAAAGGACCGGTTTCGCTCCTACAACAGAGTTTTCTCAACTAACTAAAAAATGAATGTATATGCTGTTAAATAGAAATTGGTTTAAAGAAATTAACATAACAGTAGCTGTGAACCAATGAGGACACATAAATCAATGATGCGGTGTCTGCAACGTAAATCACGTCTGACGTCACCGGATATGAGATGAGGACGGACCGAGGGTGGGGCTGCTGAAGAAGCGGATATGACGTGGATGGACCTAATAATAATATAAAAAAATAAAAAACTAACAAGAAAAGAAACCATAAAAATGTATATTTAATGGTGGGAAAAAAGTGGTTTATTAATTCTGTAATCAGCTATAGCTTGAACAGAAATTGTAGTATTATAGCAATTTGTATTGAAGTAAGAATTAGAATGGATTCTTTACATTTCCTAATGAGATGATTGGGCTCCTTGCATAGAATAGATGGATTGGAGCGCTAATTGAGTGAGCGAGTTGATGAGAATGGACTGCCATAGTGTAATTGAAATCTTTATTAGCAAAAGCATAGATATGGTATGACACTCGATCCTGGAGCCGTTGCATCGTCTCTACTATGTAAAAACAGGTATTTTTTTTTATTATTAGGTCCACCCACGTCATATCTGCTTCTTCAGCAGCCAGACCCTCGCTCCGTCCTCATCTCATTTCCGGTGACGTCAGACGTGATTTTAAGGTTGCAGACACCGCATCATTGATTTATGTGTCCTCATTGGTTCACAGCTACTGTTATGTTAATTTCTTTAAACCAATTTATATTTAAGAGCATGTACATTCATTTTTTAGTTAGTTGAGGAAGCTCTGTTGTAGGAGCGAAACCTTTCCTTTGCATCTTGTTTTTTTAATGTATAATTAATAATTTTTAAACTAAATTTGGGTGTTGGCGTCTTCTTTTTATTTAATATTTTAAATATTTCGTTACAAAATCAAAACAGAACTAAATAGAACATTTATAGATTTCTTCTTGAAATTTCCTTTTATTATTTTCCTTTTTTTTTTTCAAAATTTAAATAATAAAAAAAGACTATATATTATTATCAAACGAAATTTTCTTTAGGTTTTTATTTTTTCACACACTGCAAAAGATACTGATTCAAAATTTGAGCAGTTTCAACTGATACATCGAAATCTTAACCCTTTAAAGCCCTTAGCCAAACTAATAAAAATCTTGTGATGAAAATTGATACGCAGAACAAAATTAGTGTAAAAAACACTATTTTTGAAAAAAAATTAATTTGAATATATGTATTGGAATGTCCAATATATTGGACATTGGTCATTCACGGAATGAAATCATGAATTTTTATGAAAGTCACTAAAGAAAATTTTTTATATTAGTTCCAATACACAAATGAACTTTGTACTTCACACACATAAATTTTGTCTTTCTTTTGCAACCCTGAGCTTTACAGCGCTGTCTATGGACAACAGAGTCTCTGCTTGGCTAGTGATTTTCACAATCAAATGTGGAACAGACTCTGCACACTCTGCATGTTTCCCGCTTTACCCCGAAAGCGGAAGCCTGCACCACTATGGTATCCCACACTAAGCCGACGGCACCCGAACGAAAACGCCATGTCTCTACGCCTGTCATCCCCGTCTATCATCCCACCGCCCAGGTCTACCCAGCCGGTTATCAACGCACTGTAGCCGGTTAGGCCTACACTGTGTTAGACCTACTATGCCGCCGCCTAAAAAGTTATGCAAACTACAAATTATTCAGTAATTTTAACAAAGAAAATTTGAAACAGAGATTGCTTTTTCTTAACAAACCATACCGTTATGGACCAATGTCCAATATATTGGACATTTCGCTAATGATCTGTAATATGGCTGTCAAATACATTTAATCTCTAAAATTTTTCATTATATTATAACTTTAGATATTCTATTTCATATATAACATGTCTTTGTTATTTCAAATTTTGTCGAAGATTGCAAATTTACTTTAAAAAAGAAGATACTCATGTGGTTCTGATTTTGTAGGGAGACGCCATTGTTTAAAGTGATCTCATACAATCTCGCTAAGAAAGCAACACCTTGCAGTACATGAGCTCATAACAGCGATTCAAATAGTGGACATTGATCCTTTAATCATTTCTTTAGGTGCAGTACTTACTGAGAAAAATTTTTTTTTTTTAAAAATGTCCAATTTATTAGACATTGGGCTGTAAAGTGCTCAAGTATAACTTGAATTCCCTCCTCCAGGCTGAAATATCTTACAACAACCGGAACAAGTTTTACTTCACTTCTTTTTGAGCTATCCATCGTTTCTGTTATATAATTAATGTTTTTCAAAGAAAACAACACATTATCTAATTTAAATTGGCGCAATCACATTAACAATAATTGCATCGGTTTTGGATCTAGTAGATGAAAATTTTGGGTCATATAGCATTGTAACCAGTTAAGACGTGCACTCTGATGTTAAAACAGAGTCCGTGTCTAGCAGTGTGATATGAAAATGTAGCCTCTTTAGCAGCACTGTTATCCAGATCACTATTATTCGGATTCTTATCTTTGGCTTTAAAAAATCTTTTATGTTTGCTGAAGCAGTAGCATTAATAGTAGTGCTATATTTGGCTTTTTTACGTGGTCTTTCAATATCACTCTTTCATTTATGTGCAACAGAAAATTCTCCAGTTCATAGTGTGCAATAAACAAACTATGTAATTGTTTCCGTCATTACACAATTGAAATTGTATTCCTGTTGCAGGTTAACATTAAACACAAACTTTATTTTGTTCATTGCTAAACAATGAGACAAAAAACGAATAAAGATAAAATGATCGAAAACGTGTATACGAGTTACTTCACACACGAAAACAACCTAACATTGCCCCTGTTGTGTTGCCAAATGACTAAGTGAAAAGTTGTAGCGAAACCGATAGCCATGCCTACCCATCGAGGTCAGCCCTTGCTCCAAGATCGACTGAGAGAGGCATGGCCTTAAAAGTATTTTTAAAAACGCGATGTCGAACATATTGGTCTAAAATTTTAACAAAATCCTCCCTAATCATAAAACTCTGAAATCCCGGATATTTTTGGAAATCTTTCCTTTTGTCCATTGCTAAATGATGAGACAAATAACGAATAGAGATAAAATGATTAAAAACGTGTATATGAGATACTTCACAGATTGAAAACAACATAAATATATTGCCCCTCTTGTGTTGTCAAATGACTAAGTCAAAAGTTGTGGTGATACTATACTTCCGGTAGCGATGCCATGCCTCCGGTAGCCATGCGTCCCCTTCGACATCAGCGCTTGCTCCAAGGTGGATTTAGAGACGCACGGCCGTAAGGGAATTTTTTAAAAAAGGATGTCGAACATATAGGTCTAAAATTAAAACAAATTCTCCCTAGTCAAAATTCTGTAACCCCGGACATTACCAAGGAGAGCACTAAAAAACCAGCACTGTTCGGGCAAATTCCGGACTTACATAAGAGTACTTTTACTACGTCCTAACGGAAAAAAAATACATGTGAATCTCATTGTTTGCAGTCAAAGAAAGTTACAATAAATCAGTGATAGTCAAAAAATTCAAATTTTCAGTTATTAACTGCTTATTTAAAAAGAAGTTAATTGA
>JAFIDM010083041.1:0-10959 GCA_023159025.1 Thereuonema tuberculata | reverse complement strand
TTAAAAGATATGAGGTGGTGAAAACAACCAGTACTTTATGAAGCACCCGGTATATACCGTATTTACGCGCATAATTTCCCCCATCGCGTATTTTCCCCACCCCAGTTTTTGTGGATTACAAAATTCAATTTTTATTTTTATCGCATAATTTCCCCACCTCTACTTCAACGCGTTTCCAACATTACCTTGACTGGCGGTCAACTCACGACGACGCGACAATGTACCGTTACTTTCTCATTTCTCTATCTCACGCTACTTTAGGGGAAGATTCCACCCCCACCCCGGTCAGTACAAGAGCAGACTCCTTCTGAATCAGTACAACAATTTCGAGTGTTTTGTGAAAACGTGAAGTTCACGAATAAAGTTAAGTTCTCTATTAGCAGGCAGCTGATGCTGACGTCATGCGGTGAGCAGCTATAAAGATGGCAGGCTGCGCTGCGTGAGTTACGAAATTACGTCACAGTCGCACACACACTTCCGTGCATGCCTATTGCTTAACTGTACTTTGAAGAAAAAACAAATGTTGAGATGTGATTTCTTATATTTTAAATGTTGTGTGTTAATAAAATTGTTGTTAATTACATTTTTTGCTTTAAAAATCAATATTTAACATGGTTTTCCTTAGACTTTCACCATATTTTTTTTCCTCAAATTGAAAAACATCGCGTAATTTCCCCACCCACCCTTTTTTTGTCAAAATATTGATGAAAAAAAAAGGGGAAATTATGGGAGTAAATACGGTATGCTGTATTTATTAGGTACAAATGCTGTGTCTCACAACAACTCGTCAAACTGGAGAGGGATGTTTTCCTGACAGACATTGGGTCCATTGATACCTCTGGAGGCACATCAGGATGCTAGAGCGTACCTAAATATCGTAGCTGACCAAGTGCAATCATATATGTTAACAGTTTATCCTCATGCAGATGGCTATTTCCAGCAGGATAATGCGCTTGTGCACAAAGTCCACATCACTGTGGGATGGTTTAAGGAACAATACGATGACTTTTCCTTGCTGCAGTGGCCTGCGCAGTCCCCAGATCTCAGCCTGATTAAAAATTTGTAGGATACGCTGGAACGGGCTATTCTCTCCATCAAAAATCTTCAGGAACTGAGTTACCCACTCATGTTTGCAAGGTACACAGTACCTCAACAACATTTTCAGCATCTTGTGGAATCCATGCCTGGACATATTCAGGCTCTTTTGAGAGCTAAAGGAGGCACAACACGCTACTAGGTAGAGGTACCTAATAAAGTGGCCGGGCAGTGTATATACATATCTATATAAATAAAAATGTAAATGTTCGTTTGTTCAAAATCTCCCAAATTGCTTCAACTGATTGCTTTGAAATTTTGACACAATGTTGCATTCAAATATGTGCGTGTCACACCTGTGACAGGTAAAAACATGCTTTTTGACAACCTCAGGTGTTTGGCACCAATCCGCAATACACCTGAGTTAAGCGGAGAAGCTACAACGAGCTGGGAAGTCGTATATTCTTAGATCTCAATATTGATTTGCTAACTAAATAAAGTTTTTGTTTTTGATGCTGTATATGCAAGGGTTCCGGAGCAAAGCGCTTGTACCCGGATAGTATATATATATATATATATATATATATATATATAAAATTATGTAATGTATAACGTCTTATATACATTGCGTTTTAGTCAAAATTAATTCCAAATTTCGCCGCTGAAGACGTGGAGACATGTATTAGATTATGTCTCCATGGAAACAGTGATTTGTTTTTTGATTGGCATTCCGAAAACAGTGATTTGTTTTTTTGATATTGGAATTCTCAAATCACAGATCACTGTCCGGCAAATTTTATATGTTTAGTAATGTAAGTTAATTTTTATTCTTATATTCTATACATTCTGAATTCTAAATTGCAAATAATTGATTGAAATTTTTGCATTACGAAACTTGAAGCGGTGTCGACTTCAAGTTTTGTGTATTGGATTTATATATATATATACATAGAGAGAAAGAGAGTGTTCAATGATGGCCTCACCAATATCGGACATTAAAGTAAATGTTTGAAATGTCTTCTACCTGTCTAAGTGCAAACGTCGGTACGTAATGTAATGTAATGAATGTGGGTGGCAGAGAAGTCGATCACCGTGATCGTTGGTCTATTGTGCTATCCCATGGAAATAAGGACAGACAGAGAGAAAGAATGGTATGTATACATTTTTTTAAATATATAAATTTTCCTGAAAAATCACAAAAAAAAAATAAAAAAAGAAATCCCAACCATACGAGCCACCAATAGATTAACACTGACTAGAACCCAAATTGTTCTCCCAACTGACTTGGCAAAAATATTAATTTCCTGGATACCTTTTGAGTCTCTCAGAACCATAGACTTTCCTGACTTACCAGACATTTTAAAATAACTAGAAATCTTACTTGTAATCATTTACACTCAACTTTCCTTATCTACACTTTTCCATCTGTGTTGATTTGCGTCAGGACTTTCTGGAAACTTTCTGGCCAGTGAAAAAGGATCAGCAATTCATCTTTTCACTTGTTCACTGACAAAAGTACAGGTTTAATTCTGTGACTGGTGGTGGAGAGAGGTGAATTAAAGCCTGAATTAATGGGAGAAGTTTCTGACTGCAGAGGCCAGAAATGAAATGACAGTAATATCTATTTTCAAAATATTGAAATGCTTTAGAAATTAAATCTATTGAAATGGAAGTGAACAAAACCTTCTCCATCCCATAGTAATGAACATATACGTGTTGTCTTACAACGTATTTACATCCTCCCTTGAAGAAGAATAATATCCATGCGACCATCCCTTTTCACTCTTCACTGTTTCTTGTTCTATAGGAAATTGAGGACGTTAGGTATCATGTTAACATCATTTTTCTTATTTACACTTACTTCAGCCATCAATAGAAATATAGGCAATACACAATCAAACTCCAGAAGGGTAGTTTATGCCTTTAATTACAAGGGCTTCAATTGTAGATGTATTGGGGAGACCTGCCAACTAGTCCTGAAATGGATAGCCCAGCATGTTTATCCACTTAGAACAGGTGATTTTAATTACTTGACTGCCTGGCACGTCCATGACAGTTGGCATTCAATTGACATCAATAACCCCCACATCCTTCATTTTGAATTGAACCATTTCATCCGAAAATGTAATGAATCGCTCTTTATATTAACTGATCCCTACCGCTACGACGACTCAATTTCTGTCAGATCCTTTAATCAATGTGGTTCCCTTTCAAAGATAGAAAACCTCATTAATAGCGGCCCATAATGGCTTGTCAGGATATCCTTTAGAGCAACACCCTTGATTATTTTTTTATTATTATTATTAGTCTATTAACATTAACATATAAAATAAACACAGCCATTGTTATTACATCAGTGGTCCAAGTTACGTTGCCGTGGTTCCATTTCCAACCAAAAAGTCTCTCCATTTTCTACAGTTCCTGTTTCCTCTCTCCACCACCAGGTGACTCCAGTAGAAAGTCAGCCATGCAATCACACACCCGTCATTGTTTGAATTTTTATTGTAAGCAGCCTGTACCGTGCTAATTTACACATGAAGATGGCTGGCCAGTCAGGTTCAAAACCTTGTTGTACGATGAAATCTCTCTAATGTTTTAATATTTTAAATAGTTTGTATGTCTGGCCTTTTTCAAACTATTTTAGTAACCTTAGCGCCTGCCGGGCTCAAAAGAATTTAAGCAAAAATTGAGAACATCATTAAAAAAAACAACAAACACACACACATAAATAAGCTTAACATGCAGGCATATGATTTAGTGAAAATAAATATATATAAATAAACACAACGTTCTCAGCTATCATGTCGGGAATGTAGAACAGTTGTTACAGCTTTATTAGGTTTCTTCAGCCAGATATACCCTTGATGATAGCTCAGTATGAAACAAATATGAGGAAACCATTTCAGCTCCCGAAATGGCATTTAAACAAATCAATGCAACAGTTATAAATAACAGTGCATTGCAAGGCCTCAATTTCTTTGATGAGGTCCAGATTCCTGATAAGATAGCTCAGCGTGCAAAAACCTATTGTTTTTAGGTGCAAATTTTTTTTTTTTTTTTTCACTAAAACAAAAACTTGATTCACAAAATGAATACTTATATCAATAAGCTAAATGTTTTTAGTACAATTCATCAATATATACAAGGGGAGATCGAACAGTAACATACAACAATTTTTTTATGGAATATTATTTTGGTCTGGACATTCAAATTGTGGAAGATAGTTAGTTTGAATTTTGTGCTACAGAGCGGAATTGATCGATCAGGTGTCGCCCTAGCAGAATGAGCATGATGAGCATGAACTAGCAGAATGAGCAAGTTGGCGCGTTTGCTAATATCGTCGACTTGTGAAGATCAGGTAGGTGGAGTTTGTTTTTAGTGGGCAACACGAAAACCCCAGAGTGAAATCCACACAGAAATGTTGGGGGTGTATGGTGCTGATTGTCTGGACCGTAGCAACCTCTCCAGATTGTGCAAATTTTTCGAAGAGGGTCGAGGAAACCTTAGTGATGAAACATTTTCTGTCAGACCTGTGATCGCTGAAACCCCTCCCAATGTCACAGGCATTGAGGCGGTAAATCAAAACGGTTGGCATATTAATCTGTGGACTAAAAATCAATATTTCTAACGACATAGTGTACGACATTGTGCATGACAAATAGAGATTTCGCAAAGTCAGAGCACGCTGGATACCCAAAGATCTGTCGGATGTGCAAAAGGGCTAGAGAATGATGTCATGCTTGGACCACTTGGAGCGTTACACTGAAGAAGGTCATGACTTTCTGGGGTATGAATCTTCATCCTATCACTACACACCCAAAACAAAGCAGGCGACTATGGTATGAAAATATCTTGGATCTCTGTCATCAAAGAAATTCAAAGTTACTTAATCAGCGAAAAAAGTTCTGATGACAGTATTCTGGGACATGCATGGCGTACTCTTCGTGGAGTTTCTTCCAACTAGGTCCACTGTGAATGGCACAACCTATGCTAGAACAAAGTTCCGCCGTGCCCTTCCAGACAAACGCCCTAACAGAGACGCTGCAAATGTCAGACTTCTGAATGACAATCCTCGTCCCCATGTCGCGGCTTCTGTTTGTGAAAAAATTGAGAAATTTGGTTGGGAGGTGCTCCAATATCCACTCTTTAGTCCAGACCTCGCACAATCTGAGTTTCACCTCTTCAGACCACTGAAGAAATTCCTAGGAGGCCAACGTTTCGGTTCGAATGAAGAAGTGATATCGGTCGTGAGTAGGTAACTATGATCCCAGGAAATGGAGTTCTATGAACGAGGAATACTAAAGTTGGTGTCACTTTGCGAGAAATGTGTCGAGAGACTTAGTTCATATGTTCAAAATAGGTAATGTAATGTAATGTAATGTATGAGATGGGTGGTAAATATACCTAGCACTGCGACCTAAGGTCTATTGTACTTTCCCCAACCTTAATCCCCAAAAAGACCAGTAGC
This sequence comes from Thereuonema tuberculata, assembly GCA_023159025.1. Taxonomy (NCBI): domain Eukaryota; kingdom Metazoa; phylum Arthropoda; class Chilopoda; order Scutigeromorpha; family Scutigeridae; genus Thereuonema; species Thereuonema tuberculata. Next base: position 5,456 of record JAFIDM010083041.1, on the reverse strand, counting down.
TACGGCAAATGCCAGTAGTTTGTTTATAGGGACCTTAATCAAATCCTTTGGTTCTAAGAAAAAAGATCCTAGGATTTTGTGTCTAAGCGCTGTGTAATATTCACAGTTACATAAGATGTGTGAGGAAGTCTCATCTTCTGAATCACATCTCCTACAGACTGGGTTGTCTTTTAAGTTCAAAAGCCATAAATGCTTATTGAGCCGACAATGCCCAGTAAGTAGACCAACAACAATGCCAAGTTCCTTTTTTCCGTAACATTAAAAGTTCGGAGGCACGTTTATTGTTTGGTCCTTGAATTAGCATCTTGGCTTGTCTTTGCCCCTTAAGCCTGTGCCATAGCTTGAGCTGCAGAGCTCTCATTTTCTTAAGAAAGATCTTTCTAATCATGTTATTGGATAAGCCAATAACAGGTTCCGGACCTATAAAGGTCATCTCCGAGCCTTTCTTAGCGAAGGAATCGGCTTTCTCATTGCCTTCATGACCACTGTGTCCTGGCACCCAAAAAAGACGGACTTTGTTGAATTGTGCCAGTAAAGACAGGGTTCTGAGGCAATCAAAAACGATCTTAGAAGTAATGCGGCACTGATTCAGAGCGTTCAGCGCTGCCTGGCTATCGGAAAAAATATAAATATTCTTATTCCTGATGTTTCTGTCCAAACAGATTCCGGTACAAGCAAGAATTGCAAAGATTTCTGCTTGAAATACAGTTGTGAAATTACCCAGGTTATAAGAAAAACCATACCCGCCAGTTAGGTAATATACACCTGCTCCGGAGCCATTGGCAGACTTGGATCCATCCGTATACCAAACTGATTCATCTGTAATTATAGGAATTGATCCAGAATCCCATTCAGCTCTACTTGGGAAATGTATGCTGAATGGTCTTTCAAAGTAATAATAGGGAAGCATTCTATCAGTAGTCATTAGCAGGACTGACTCCTGACTTGAATGCTGCGTGTAGAGTTTTGTATGACTGCTTGCCGAGTGGGTATAACACCACTCACCTGCAGTCTTAAGCCTTAAAGCTCCCAAAGTGGCTTCAGCCTCAATATGTAAATGTAGTGGCAAGAATCCTAGTAGCAATTCCACTGCAGCTGTGGGTGCAGTTCTCATTGCCCCTGTGATGCCTATGCACGCCATTCTTTGTAGCTTATTGAGCTCGCATTGAGCTGATTTAAGCTTGACCCTTGGCCACCATACCACCGCAGCGTATGTGAGAATAGGTCTAATGATCATAGTATAGATCCAGTGCATAACCTTTGGGTTAATACCCCAGGTTTTACCAATAGCCCCTCGACACGACCAAAAGATTCTTTTTGCTTTCGTAATCGAGTGCTCCAAGTGTTGTCTCCAAGTCATTCTTTGGTCAAGTATAACACCCAAATACTTGACTTCTGAAGAAATGGTAAGTTTCCTATCGAAGAAGATAAGATCTTGCAGCTCATGCAAGTTCTTTTTCTTTGTGAAAGGTATCAAGGTCGTTTTGTCTGGATTAACTGAAAGACCTACTTTTTTGCACCACTTTTCAACCAGTAACAGAGCGTCTTGCATGACTTCTGATACGGTTTTAGGGAATTTACCTCTAACGACTATTGAGATGTCATCCGCATAACCAATGCAGCCACACCCAAACCTCCCAAGAGACACCAGCAGTTCATCCACCACAAGGCACCACAGCAGAGGAGAGAGAACCCCTCCCTGCGGGCAACCCCTGTTAGTAGCGACCGCTAAGGTGTCCCCGAGAAGCGAGGACATAACCACACGTTCACTTAGAATTGATCTCAACCATCGTCGTAAGGTAGGGTTAATTCCATGATTTTGAGTGGCTGCATCAATAGATTCCATAGAGATTCTATCGAAGGCCCCCTCAATATCCATGAAGACAGTTAAAGCAAATTCCTTATGCTCAAGAGCTTTCTCCAAAAGTGTTACAATACGATGAAGTGCCGTTTCAGTCGATTTACCTTGCTGGTAGGCAAATTGTTGACTGGCGAGGGGATGTGATATAAGAATCTCATCTCTGATATATCTATCAACCAATTTCTCTAGAGTCTTTAACAAAAAAGAGGTAAGACTGATTGGTCGATACGACTTAGCTTGCGTATAGCTTGGTTTGCCAGGTTTAGGAATAAAGATAGCTCTGGTTTGTCTCCACTGCAGCGGGAGATACCCTAGTGCTATACTTGCCCTAAAAATCCTGCAAAGAATCGGTGTAACGATATCCACTCCTTCTTGCAAATGCATAGGGATAATACCGTCCATACCTGGGGCTTTGAAGGGTTTAAATGTAGAAATAGCCCATCTGATTTTTGAATGTTCAACAATCTTTCTAGATACACACCAGTCTGTGCGGTTACCTCTGAGAGGAACCAGACCCGATCGATGCATGTCTTCAATGTTGATTTCTTTAGATTCTGGAAAGTGTACTCCTAACATTACTTTTAGTGTTTCTTTTCCAGATTTTGTGTAACTACCATTCTCAAGTTTTATAGAACTTAGTTGGTTAAAGTTACCTTTATCTAAGATTTTAACAAGCTTGGCAGTACTGGAGATGTCTGATACATCTTCACAGAACTTCCTCCAAGATTCCTTCTTAGCCTCTCTGATGGCTTTATTGTAACATGTGAGGGTGTTTTTATATTCCTCCCATTCACCTGTCTTTTTTGCTTTATTAAAAAGCTTTCTTGTCTTATATCTTAGGTTACTAAGTTCGTTATTCCACCAAGGAACCTGCCTTGGTAAACTAGCAACCTTGACCGGACAGTTCTGGTGATAAGAACTGAGAATAGCTTGTTGCAGCTGGTCAACCGCTAACTCAATATCTAGCACCGAGCGTATGTTAGAAATCATATCTCCTGTTAGTATTCCTAGGTCCTCCTTAAAGCCGACCCAATTCGTCTTTCTGGGGTTCCTGGGACATACCATTTGTTGTCTTTCACCTGCAACATAGAAGCAAATGTACCTATGATCTGAAAGAGAAAGTTCATTAGATACATGCCAATTATTAATAGAACAAAGCATATTAACAGTACAGAGTGTTAAATCAATTACTTCACTTCTATTACTTACAACAAAGGTAGGTTCATTTCCTTTATTTAAAACATGTAACTTAGTACTTACCAAGAATTCCATGAGGTTTTCTCCTCGTTGGTTGCAGTCAGTGCTTCCCCAAGCAACATGGTGAGCATTGGCGTCACATCCAATGATGAGTTGTGTTCCATTGCTTTCGCAGTATTGAATTAGATTCCTTACCTCCAAAGGAGGAAAGTTATCGTTCTCCTCATAAGGGAAATATGCTGAGACCACAACGAGTTCACAAACTTTGCTTCCAACCAGAAGAAGTTTGACTACAGTTGTGTCTCTTGAGAGAAACTCTGTAAGGGGTATGGCACTTATGCCTTTCCTAACCAAAATACAGGTTCTCATATTTTCACAGGTGGTATCATAAGTAAGTAACCATCCTGATTTTGGTAAACCTAATATGTTACCTTTATAAATCCAGGGTTCTTGGATAATGGCTAAATCAATGTTGTCCTCAGCCAGTCTCTGGCACAAAGCCGCAGAAGCAGACCGGCTGTGGTGTAAATTGATCTGAATGCAGTTTAACATGTTTGTGGTGACATTAGGGAATCAGAGGCTGAGGATGGAATAATTAGGCGTTTTCCTCACTGTGGGTGTCGGATTCCAATACCCGATCAGAGAGGTCCCCACCCTCATCCATCTCAACCACTTCCATGTTTTCGGGCGATGCCGATCCCATGTCCGATTCCCCTGCCGCCACATCCATAGTTAAAACTGCCTGATCTTCGGTTTCTTTAGGTGTGAAACTATCTGCTGGTGCCTTGGAAGAAGAGGGCCCAGGTTCCGAGGTATCAACCTCGGGTTTCACATATTCTGGGTCGTGTAGGATCTTAAAGATACCTTTATCGACCCCGGTGTGTGCTAGGTATTTAGCCTCAGCAATAGCTGTAGCAGATTCCCTATCCACTTGGAAAATCCATCTCAGTGCCTGAGGGTCTGCGATACGGTTCAGTACCCGCCAACAATTGGTGTTAAGCCTCTTGTTGTAGGCACTGAGCCTCCGCAGCAGGACAGCTGAGTCGGTTGTCCATATGTCTTTCGTCTTGAAAGCTACTTTAACAGGTTTTGGCAGGTCACTGGCTTTCAGAACCCTGAGCCTCGTGCCCTGCAGAACACTGTCATTGTTATTAAAGGCTTCTGTCACCCAAAGTGCAGTTGCCTGGTTTTCACATAGGTAAAATAGTACCCCTCCATTCAAGCTGAAGCTCTTCATTAGTGGTAGAGGTTCCCCTTCCGGGGTTCCGTCCACCCGCCTAAGAAGGTCCATCTGGATGGTTCCTACTTCCCTATCGTCCAGTTTCTCATCTGGGAATTTTTCTTTAATGACGGCCATCTTGACACAAGAAGTGACCTCACTATAAGTTTGTTGTTTGGCCCCCTGCTTTGGTCTCTTAGGAGGGCCCTGTGCGTTCTGAGGTGATGGTGTCGTCACATCCGAACGCTGTCTCTTGGTAGTTTCTTTGAGGGGTGTTTGCTTGTCTTTGGCTACAGGACTTCCTGCTTGCCTCTGTCGTTGCAATTTCCTCCTCATATTCCTTCTGGCTGTTTTAGATAAACCGCCAAGGTGTAGCCTGCTTAAATTAGAAGCAGTGTGTTTTAGTTCCTTAGCTCCAGAAGATAGCTCGGAACTGCCTGTTAACTTCGTGGAGCTAGGTTCTGTATGTTGTTGGGAGATCCCAGTATTGCTGTTTTCTTCCCTAGATTCAGCTGCCGTGGTAGCTGCTTTTAATGGTTGGGTACTTCCCGAAGGTGACCCTAACCCTTGATTTTTGTTTTTACTTTTTTCCATAAATGTTTTATTACCGGGGGAAATAAAAAGTCACCACTTGGCTATCCCCCTATTCCAAGCAGAAGGCTACATACGATGGGGTACTCGCCAGGCGCCCCAAAGGGATCGTTTGCGGCACAACATTTTTCGCTACCCTTGTACCATTCAGTCCTCGGCACGATACCTCCCACCTTAACTTGGGTAGAACCATAGCCCCGTTAGCCAGCATGTTTCGGGACCTCCAACTGGGAGTTCCTTACTACATCTGTTTCCACCCTCTACGACGTGGACGTGGGGTTGGAAATTTTAGAGGGCCTAAAATAGGTAACAACAGTAGTTTGTTTGTGCATTATTGTTTTTTTTTTACCTATTAAATATTTCGCAAAAAAAAATGTTATGCATTACTTTTCAATCTTTGCTCGTAAATGATTTTAGATTTTTATAAGACTATATTCTTTTCTAGTAATTATTGTTTCGAGTATTTTACTGTAATTTTGAATTACAGGATTTAATATTTACATAAAGAAATATTTTTTTTTTTTACAATAGAAAATCTTCTTTATATATTAGATTTGATAAAAGAAAAAGAAAAATATTTATAATATT
>JAFIDM010083040.1:0-10959 GCA_023159025.1 Thereuonema tuberculata | reverse complement strand
TGAGACATCGATGTGAGGTCTGTATTCAAGCAGGAGGTGGTCATTTTGAACATCTTCTGTAATGGCAACGACCGGCGGAACGAAAAACGTTCCGGTGATTTTCAATGTTGTGAAGGCCATAACTCGGAAATGAAGCATTTCCGGACATATGTTGTAATGAACTATTTTGATTGTCTACATGTGGGAAATACATACCTGAAATTATGCCGTGTATTTTTGAAACACCCTGTATATTATTTTTACAAATTTTGGATACTAAGTACAAAAAAGGCACATGCAATTATATGAATTGTAAATTTTATATTTTATTATCATATTTTATAGTTCAGTATTGCCAAAAATTATAATTGTAGTTTAATTATGTACGTATATATGTATGAATTTTGTCATCAATAAGCATTTCAAGAAATTCCGTAAAATCATAATTTCTCAAAAACTGGACCTGATGAAACAAAACTAAATACGACTTGTGTTTACCCCTAGTGTGGAACTGAAAAGTATAAATAGTTTCTTGAAGCAGAATGGTTGCATATCAGTGTTATTTTTCTTATTTTGTATCTTTTTCAACGCATAAAATTTTGATCTCATTATTAATACAATGCGTTTTTTTTTCTAAATACAATGTTCAGATTTTTCTACCAATTTATTTCTTATACAGTAACCATGTTCAAGAACTCGTTCTTTTACTTTCCCCTAGATAAAAGGCATCGCAATTCATACAATCCAGCTTGTAAATTATTCCTAATTCATACTTTCTATCACTCATATTTAATTTACTACATAAAATATTTTTCATTTTATTATTATTCACAACCCAATGCCAATTTTAAACTTTCTACATATTTTTTTTCAGAATTTTGAATCAGGACATTATTTGAGTATAAAAAGAAATATAATAGAAAAGTATTTAAAAAGGATTGATGTAGCTACGAGTACGAAGAAGTTTTCATAAAATAAATTGCAAATATGAAGACAATTCTTAAAAAGAATGGTTACCGAGAAAAATTCATTGATAAAGTAATAAATAAATATCATACATCTTCAATTCCTTTATTCTAAATGTATTATGAAAAAAGATTTTTTATTCCTTCTTTCCTTATTTTATTCCTTATTTATAAAATGTTTTTATCGATGATAATTACAATTGGAATTTTCCTTATAGCTATTTTGTTAAAAAAACTACATACTTTCACTTATATGTTTTATCATTTAAAACATATCTACCCTTTAAAGCAAAAGCTTATAATTTATAGAACCTTAGTTGATTCTATTTTAGATTATGGATTAAATTGTTGGATTTTTTTAAATAAATGTCAAATTGATAATATCAATAAATTGATTTTAAAATTTTTTAATAACATTTACATTAATTATAAAAACGAAACTTCTGAACAAAAATTAAAAATTCATTATAAATATAAAATATTAAAAATAGAAGAAATATTTATTTATAAAACTATTTTGAACAATTTCTACAAAATTAGAGACAAAAAACAAAACTACGACATTGGTATTTCAACTAGAAATAATTGGTTAAATATTAAGTTTCTCCTTGAAAATTTGCATTTTAGAGTAAATGTATATGTTTTTACATTTATTTTTGTAATAAATGTTGATGAAGATGTTTCTTATAATTACTATTATTATTAGAGTTGAATTGAAGAAGTATGGAATATTTATATACTTAGTAATAACCAAAATATTTGTACCTATATTAATTAGATTAGGATATAGTAGTAATTCAATGAATAATGAATAGATATATCTGAATAGTGTATATAAGAATATGACTTATTTTTATAAAAAAATGGATATGAAATTCTGAATAACGGGTTAGTTACGTAATTTACATATCCGTAAATTTCTGTAAATTTTGGAGCCTTTTGGATTTAAATACCTAATTAAGGGGGTGGCGAATTTGGCCTCCGCCCCGGGCGGCTGAAACCCACGCTACGCCTCTGACCTGGTAATTCAAGTTCAACATACAAATTTAAAACATTTGGTTACGGTGCATACTTTCTGAGAGAATAGAAATATCTTAACCCTTCATACACGTCTGCCAGTGAAATCAAGGAAGTCGTAGAACTTCACACTGGTGGCCGTAGCATGGCTCCTAATTATCCCAGCACCATGAACTATACATCGTTGGAAAGCTAATGGAACAGGGATTCCAAGGAGGTTACACTTCTGACGATAGTACTTAATTTGTAGAAGAAGATGAAGAAGAAAAACAAAAAAGTTGGACAAAATTGATTAAATTGCTTGAACTTTACCCTCCCTCTCTCCCGTAGGACCCCTGACATTCATAAAATGCACATAAGTGGATAGAGTAATCCCTTACAAAGACGTAGACACCAAAATTATCTTTCCATCTCAATTATGGGCCTGCCTGTAGGGGTTAAAAGGGGTTGCTGCCAAGCGCATGAGAAAGTTCATTTCAGCCGCCATTTTCCAAGATGGCGGCCATAGCACAAGTTTGATTTTTGGGGACTTTTAGAATGTTATTGGGATGATCAAATACTTTCCACATACCAAGTCCCATGCTTGTAAGAATTTTTTAAACTAATTTTCCTAAAATGACTACACTAAAACTTAGATCCTTATTTTTTCGATTAGCACTTTTCTTAGCATCACGATCAATATAACCTAAGAAAGAGTACTTACAGAAGTTTTGGTATGCCAAGATTACTGTTCGGAGACCAATATATGTTTCTCTGGAATAGGAACGACTATGAAAATGAAGCACTGATCCTTTTCTTTGATTTTTCGCTGGTTCGCACAACTTTTGACACCGTCTTCACATGCCACCATGCCACCGAGGAAGGTCGGCGGGCGATGATACAGACACGGCGTTTGCTGCTCTGAAATCAGGAAAATATGGGGATATGATTCTAATTAGTGACCTAGGACAAAGAATTGACAAGTTGACCGCCGTTTGAAATACCAAAACACTAGTTTATGAGAATAAAAATAAACAAAATTCCCACGGGAACATAATAGATGAAAATCGAAACTTCAGAAAAACGGGTGATAACATGAAATTAAAATATAAAATAATCGGATTTATGAATATAAATAATGATTTCTTTTACAATAAACAAATATTTACAGAACAAAATAAGGGACGAGGGGAGAATACGAAAAGTTAAAAAAAAAAAAAAAGCTAAAATATGGACTGAGGACAGCAAACGGATCACGAAAGAAAAGAATAAAAATTAAAATAAAACCATGACAATGCCAACATTTACTTTTCCAGCTTTAGAAACGAAAGTTTAGAAAAAAATTGCTCTATGAAAACATTGTATAGCAGAATAACTCTACAAAGACGGCTAAAGCAGAAATGTAAAACATAGATTCATTATTTAAAAAAAGACTAGAAGTGATAGGCTAATTCATACATTTTTATTTGGTGGACCTCAGCCTGGTGTTGAGGGACCAACTGACCTCCCATGTAGGGACACCGATTTCATGTTAGCATGAAAAATTCGTTCCATGATCTGTGATACAGGTACCCAGGTATTTATACACGACGTCTAATTAATATTACTGTTGGGAAACTTGCATATTGACTATATAAATGCTATTGTAACGTTATTCTAATATTATTAAGTTATTAAACTTTTAGAAGTATAGTATATTTGTTTTGTTATCAAGTTTGTATATGTAATAACTTATACATATTTGATAACAAAACAGATGTACTACACTTCTAAAAGTTGTATTCAATCAAACCTTTGTACTGGTTCTTGAACGCGCTCGTGAATGCGTGAAATATGACCGCTAGGGTTGCCACCCGCAAAACACATCAAACCGGACGTAATTCATTTGACAATTTCATTTAGGGAAACTGCTAACTTATTAATTATTTTTATTGTGAAAAGAATTTTTTTTTTATTTTTTTTTTTTTTATTGTTACAGAGCTAAATTTTGAGGTCCCCTTGATTTATGAGGCCCGATGCGCGTGCCTCCTCCGCTTATGCGGAAATCCGCCACTGAGTACAATTCACAAAAAAAGCATTTCTGTTTTCAATAAAACGTATTTTATCGTCAGTTCCCTGGAGGCAATTTTCAGAAAAACTGAAATAACTTCAAAAATATTGAATAAAGTGACTGTTCCTTTCTGGAATTGTACATTATTTATTTTAAATAATGTGTTTTAACATAAAGTAGGTGGGAAATATAATCAAAGAATCGGCACGTTTTCCTCCAAAAAGTTACCCAATTCTTGTAGAACTACCCATATGTATCTTTATTATTATTGTCCACCTTGTGCATTTTCTTGTTTTCCCTCATTTATTAATTTTTACACATTGTACATTAAACCTACCCATACATGCACCAAATTTAGCCTAATGAAGGGAAACAAAATCCTGAAATCAAACTCAATCGTTTAAACTTTGAAGCACGTACAATATCATATATTTCAACTGTGAAACCAAGGAGTAAGAAGAGACATTGTTATTCCTTGTGTGAAACCTGGAAATCTCTATTTAGAATTTACAGGACAGAAAGAAATGTTTTCACGAGCTGTTGCGTTTTAGCATTTGAATTCTGAAAGTTATTAATAGGTAGCGCTATAATAGCGCTTTTTCAGCGCGAGTGCATGAAATTTATGAACTTTTATGTTGGGATGCTTGGGTACAACGTGGAGTTGAACGATGCGTAAGTAAGTTTAAATATTACTTTCTCCTCATGTTATTATTCAAAGCAATGAAAGTAAAAAAACAACTCGCAAACCATGTGAGCTTTGTTTGCCAGGGATTCGTGTCGTTATTTATAAATTTATGGTTATATTCCTTCCTATTCGATAACAGTTACTGTACATATAAATGATTCTAATATATAGCGTTCTGAAGTAACATATAAATTTAAATAAAACTTGGAGCAATTATTGCAGTAGCAATAAACTTTTATAATTTTGAAAACTTTTTATTTAAAATCTTGTTTAAAAGTTGCAGTAAAGTAATTATCATTTTTGAATCCCGTTTTGAAGTTGAACCCATATTTCTTTAATTGTTGTAGGAAACTGCTAGATTTTTTTAAGATTCTTGTATAGAACATGTTAAAAAAACTTCTCTGAAAACAAACTCAGAGATTTGCAGATTTCAATAATTTAAAATCGGTTATTTAGAATTTACCAGACAGAACGAAAGTTTTCATGAGATATTGCGTTTTAACATTTGAGTTGTGAAAGTTATTAATAGGTGGCGCTTTTTAAGCGCGAGTTCATGAAATTTTGTAAGTTTTTAGCTTGTGAAAGAACGTGGAGTTAGACGATAGTTTGTTTCTGTCCCTATGAAGTTTATAAGTAAGTTTAAATATTACTTTCTTTTCATGTTATTATTCAAACTTCTGAAACTTCAATTTTGAAAAACCATATGCCTTACATTTTGTCAGGAATTCTTCGTTATTGTTAATTATAAATTTATGGTTATATTCTTTTCTATTTTGATATAAATAATACTCGCCTAGAATTTAAATAAAAATTTGAGCAATTACTGCAATAACATTAAACCTACATTATTTTTAAAATGTTAACTTTTTATTTATAATCTTGTTTTATAAGTTGCAGTAAAGGAATTGTCATTTTAGTATCGTTTTGAAGTTGAACCCATATTTCTTACATGTTCTATATAAGAATCTTTAAAAAAATCTGACACTTTAGAATCACCATTGCTTCACGACGAACTTATATAGGCCTATTTGCAACGTCCTGTGCCATACCAACATCTTTTGCTGCACTACGTTTAGAATACTTTGTGTAACCTTAGTATGATTTGCACATGAGTGACAGTAAATTTAAACATTTAAAAATACCCTGATACATTTTCTAGGGCGATTTGATTGCGAATTATTACTTCTATAGTTTTCTATAAGATTATTTGATGTTCGTTGGGTATTTGGGTACAGGTAAAGCTAAATATTTATTATAGTTGTACACTTGTGGTACACCAGTTGATCTTTGCCTTTTTTCATCTGAGACTTCCTGTAAGACCTACTACCTCACTTCAAAAATTGTCTTATCAGAACCTTCCCAAAGGACACAACTCCTTGACTTCATTTAGTAGTGATTATTGGTTATTTAGGCTGGAATGAGTCTTTGTGACTTGAACTGGTCTCTGCAGTTTGACTTGTGGCAGTTACTTCATACCTTACAGGTAACATTTCATACTAATAGTTCTTTGACTTGTCTTTGCAATGTCAGTTTCAGGCTGAAACCATTTCTTTAATGGATTTTTGTACTTGGAGAAAGTAGCATGAACTGTTACTTTCTGGTTCCCTTAGGAGTTTTTTTTTTAAAAAAACAATGTTTGATAAATATTTCTCTTAAAGACTTTGAAACATTAATAAGTTATTTCTCCTCTTGAAACAATCCTTCAATCTTGTATGTTTCTATGGCATTGATATATATCAAGAGTGACACTATATTTAAGGTGCTATGAACAGCTATTTATCAATTTTTGACAAGACTATCACTTATAATTATATAATTCTAAAATATTTGTAAATGTTACATTTGGAATATCTTGGAAGTTACTATGGCTGTTAAAATTCTTCAAGAAGCATGGTGTGATGATTCATCAGTAAATGAAAATTAATCAATGTAAAAAAATTTGGGATTTTTTTCTTTTTTTTCTTTCAGTTTTTACTGGATATCATATTTAATGTTTTGATGGGGTTTGTTAATTCATTGTTTAATAGAGGTTGTTTATAATGGAATGAGAAAATTAAAATATTAACTTCATTTCAGGAAAACCTGTTTTTTTAGATTAGAAGGATACCAAATTAAGAATGGGTTGACAGCTAATACCCATTTTAAGATACCATTGAGATTTTATTCCCCCACCCAATCACCCAAAAGGGATAAATTGGAGACTTAGTGCCTAGACCAAAAAGGAATCTTTTTAGCTTAATTTTAATTTGACAATTTTTCTATTTAAAATACATTAATTTGTAAATTGTTTGCTTGCTTGTTTGTTTTATTAATATATTTTTATATTAAATCTAAGTTTGCCATTAAGATTGGGCATTTTTTTTTATTTACATGGCTAGTGTTCTATTACTAGTAGCATTTCTGAAATTGAATACTAATGGAATTTGTCTTCATTTAGAAGACCCATATGCTGAGATCGAACAGGATGTCTTGAAATTTGAGGTTGATATTAGAATGCTGATGAAAGGCTCTTGGCCTGCTGTAGCTGGATTCTCTGTGGGGTTTCTGGACTGGGTGATGTTTTGAATAGTGAAGCCAAGGTAAGGTGACTATTTTTGTAAACTGTAAACCTGTTTTAAATGCTTCCACATGGTTTTGATTCCATTGGACTTAAGTTTGGATCACTAAAGAAGAGTAAAGCACAGGTGCTTGGTAATAGTTTCACATTGTTTATGGCCATCTATACTACAATGGCAAAAATGTTTTTACAATACTGTGTGTGTCAGACTGTTTTTCTGGAATTCCTGATTAAACTGTTTATTCAAATGAGACTTTGTAATCTAGATATAACTGTCAATTATGCGCAAATAAGGCAAACCTTTGTGGTTTAATGTTAATATTTTTATTTTATTTTTGAAAACAATTAGATTTGATCTAATTACCTATCAATTTTAATTTATATATATATATATATATATATATATATATATATATATATATACACACACACACATACAACAGTAAAAACTGATTTATATGTAACCCAGTTGTACATATTTCTGGTTTGAGCGTAATTGTTTATAGGTCCTGGTCAAAATTACATTTAATTATATATAAATTATTTCTGAGATACGTAACTGAGTTGCACGTAATTCACCTTTATACATGGTGTATTGACGAGATGTCCGTAATTTCATGGATAATAGTATTTATAAATTGCTGGTCTTGTTGGACTGAATACCAATTTGTTCTACAATAAGCTCAAGTAGTTAATCACCGAAGAACTTGCCACATAAAACTTGGTTTGAAAAGTAATTATTTTATTTTCTTAAATAGATTCTCTTTTTGATAAGTACCTTGATGGACCTGTGATATCATCCTGGATTTCTCCACAGATGCAGGTCGTAAAGCTTCCAGCACTTCCGTTTCTGGTCCAACCTTCTCCACTTCTTTCCAGCTACTTTGACAATTGGATCTACCCTTCTAGTTGGTGGTTTTTCTCGTTTTCTCTTTATCTTCCTAGGGTTCCAGTCAGTGACTCTTATTGTCCATCTATTATCCTTCAGCCTTGCTATATGTCTTCCCCATCTTCTTTTGCTTTCATATATTGTTTGTTGGACATCTCTGATTTGGCTAATCTTTCTTATTTCCGAATGTCTGATGTGTTCAATTTTATTGATATTACATATCCATCGTTCTATTGCTCTCTGGGTGGTACTTAATGGATTCTTCTTCCTTTATTGTGGTTCCATGTCTCCATATGTTAATGATGGTAGTATGTGGCTGTTGAAAAGGTTGGAATGAATCTCCATATCTAACTCTGGGTTGGTAATTGTTTCTTTTATGTGGTTAAAAAATAGCCATGCTGCTATTTTTCTCCTGTTTATTTCTTGTGTTATATTATTGTCCATTTGAATAATTTGTCCTAGGTATGTTTAGTTTTCTACTTTTTCTATGGTTTTTATTATTCAGCGTTATTATGGGGTTTTTGCAGTTTTCTTTATCCATTTTGTTTTATCAGGGTGAATTGAAAGTCCAGCCTTTGATACGTACATAATCTAATATATTTAACATTAATTTTAATCACTACATCAGAAAGTTTACAATGATTCTTATCATGATTACAGTGAATACTGTAACATGCTGATCGCTACATAAAAGTAAAAAAAATAAAACCGAAAACACAAACCCTGCTACCTGTTTAGAATGGGTAAAAAGAGGAAAAAAAATAAAAAAATACACTCCTTAGCAATGACAAGTCAATATCAGCTATGGATCGTTTGTGGTCGTGTCGTGGCTGGGCCCATATGAGTTCACGACAGCGAGGCGACCTTTGTTTTGACCCTATTGACCTTCTTAAGATACTCTAAGACTGCTTTCTCCGGTGACGACGATGATCAACGAGGCGAAGCGGGATAAACTGACCCCGAAATACCTTTCCTTTCGATGGCGTCACTTCCCTTTTTAATGTTATTAAATGAACAATATTGTACCTGCACCGTCAAATTGTCCCCCAATAATTTCACAAAGGAAATAAATAGCCGAGGAAGAATATACAGTTAATATAAACCCTTTATTCAATATGAAGTTAAAATACATGAATAAACTTGGTCTCCCAATGAGAGATTGATTCTAGTGAAATGGGTTTCAAAGTTAATTCCAATACAATGTAAATATAACAATGAAAAATGTCGCTTAGAAATTCCCAAAATTAAAACCCTTTATCGCTGCGCATGGACATCGTCCCCCACTCCCCACACCCCTTTCCCCTGTCCCTAGGTACCTAGATATCCCCGTTACAGTCCCGGTGATAAAATACCAACATATATATCATGAAAACAAAAAAAGAAAATCACAAATCTCGTTCTTTCGAGAAACGCATACCTTACACGTGTGTTCGAGATTAGTTTTAATTTAAACCAAAACCACCTCCTTTAAACATTCAAAACCTACATATAATTAAGTCTTAACTATTTATTATCCAAATAACATTTCTTTAATAGGCATTGATAACAAAACCTTATTTAAATTGTTCGTGTGACTCGAATCCACTGCAGGGGTTACAGTTCAAGCTCCTCGCAAGAGTTCGTAATGTAATGCCGAATTTGCTTGATTGTCATCGGGGATTAAAACCTCTGGGTTATTACGAGAAAAATACCCCTCTCTGTACAGGATCATCCCCAGACGAATAACAAATACAGCAATTTCAAACCACATTTCCATGGGTTCGACCAATTTTTAAGCAAAGTTTAGAAAGTCTGAACTCTTTACCCTTTCTTTTATTAGATAGCACTTCGTGTTTCGGGCTTGAAACACGCACCCTAGAGTCTTTTCTCTGATTCACTTTAGAACGTCCCGAACAGTGATTGATGGTTCGCTTCGACCTTGTATGAAAATGGCAGCTTTTGATTTCGCTTCTGCCCTTCCGTTGTAAGTCTTAACCCAGAAAAGAAAATATTTCTCGCCCCTTTTTTCTTTCTTTTATATTAAAGTTTATACTCACTATCAGCTTGCTCGCCAGAGGCTCGGATGGCTTCCCGGTGGTACACCCTCAACATCGGGACAGGCTACCTGCAACGTCCGTCAAGGTTCACTCCTTGCCCTGTTTTCCAACAGTCCGTTCGCCGGCTTCAGTGGGTCGGCTCGTCGGCCAAGGCAAGACATGGTCCGCCGTAGATTCTTAGGCATCGGGGATAACGTATCCACCCCTTTTCCGGCTCGGCCGCTTGGATTAATCCCTGCGTGCAAAGCGCCTCGTCGGCTTCTTCGCAGAAGCTGGTCGGCAGACCGGTCCTCCGCAGGACTGGTTAGCTCACTGGTCAAAATTCATCTCTCTCTCACTCCTGAAAACAAACTGCCTCCTCTTTTCCTCCCCTCACGAAAAACATTACGTCATCTCTCAACAACCCAATAAATCCCTAAAGATTTAACATCTGACCCGATCATAAGCCCCTGCCCACACTCTACTTCACGGTCAGAAATCGCAACTTATTCCTGTGAGGGTCACGTGACTGGTTCAAAGTTCATCTCCTCCTCGCTATGCCCTCCATCTTGTCTAGTAATTTTCCACGATAAAAACCAACATAAAATCCACTAAAGTTACACAAATCCAAATTACCCCCGGATCCGTATTACCAAATAAAACACCAGAAACACCCATTAAATCTTTTAGACCCATGTTCCATTCATCAAATAACACACTTATTTTCTTATACAATCAAAACACAAATCTCTTTTCATTAACAACAATAAATCACTCTGCTTTCACAGCACATACATTTCAAATTCAAAATTAAAAACAACAC
>JAFIDM010083039.1:0-10960 GCA_023159025.1 Thereuonema tuberculata | reverse complement strand
TCTTCGTTCGTTTAATTAAACAATAATTAAACAGTACTTCAAACTATAGGCCAAACGTCTTCTCGAAATTTCTCAATATGCCGGTCTCATGGAACGTTCGGCGGCCATCTTTTTTCCTGGGAATGTTGTGGCGCAGTGGAAGCGTGCTGGGCCTATGACCAAAAAAAAATTTAACTAAATTTAGTGAGAAATTTTGTTATAATTACAAGTTTACAGTCAAAGTCTTTCTTTGTCCATTAGCAGAGCGTGGTTGTAATTATAAAATCATACTCACTGAAAGTTCCGTTGATCGCAAAACGTCCATCTGGTTTTTTTCCTCCTCCTTCCATAGCAGCAGGCAGCAGACAGAACATCGCCGACTAAACAACACTGTCCGATCTAGCGTAGCCAACAATCAGCTCGAGATGCGTGGCTCTTGATATTTCTTAATTGTTGGGCTTCGCCAATTCTTTCGGCCATTATTCTAAGTGACAAATAAAGTAATATTTATTCTAAGTAAGAAAATATTACTATTATTCTCCCACCTTCCTTGTGCCATATGTAAAAAATGAAGTTCGAGATAATTATTTCAACGTTCTTAATTAAATTCTTTCATCTCAGTTTGTTTTGTTTTCTTTCTTTCCTTTAGGTTACTATCAATGCAAAGATCGCTACCGTACTTCACCTTTTGTTCCAATGTCTAATGGCTATTCCCTTCCGATGTAATGCTTTCAACTTAAAAGTGCAGTCCCGCAATACGATACCGGAAGTATCTTCCTGCATGCCGATAACCGGATATGGCTCTCCTTTCACCTGTCGGATAAATCCCAAAGGTCTCTCTTTCTCAAGCGTGTAATCTCCCTTCCGAAGCAGATGTCACAATAAACCAGAATTTTTTTTAATTATATTGTCAATCGTCAAAATCCGTGTTGGACGAAACCGGTTGTGCTCCATTGTATATTTTTAATGTGTTAAAAGTTGTTAAACTAGTTACGTGTGCTAGCTATCAAACTTTACAAAAATTACATTAATTTTGAATAAAATTAACTTCTCATGACAAAAATATAGAAAATAGTAATTTTCTTTTCAGTTATTACTTTTATTTAGAGTCAAAACGATATGTGAATAAATGGAAGTATAAAAAAGAAATCGAAAAGAAAAAAAAAAGGAATTATGGGAACTACATCAAATTTTAATTCATTTTTGAAGAAATAAGTTTAAGATTTCTCCAAAAACAATTGAAAGAAATCACAGGATAGGAAGGATTAAAATTGTAGCGGAGATAATCGATAATCAATTGTAGCGGAGTAAAATTTATTGATTGGTTTAAAAACAATTGATTTTAAAGTATAGGAAATTTCAAAAAGTTACGAACATACATACTAAAGAATATTTTGCAGAGGAAACAAGCAAAAAAAGGAAATCCTAGAAATTATAAAAAGAAGTCCAACAATTTTTTTTTTTTTGAACTTGCTTTTCTTTCTTGTTTGACAAAAAGTCTTTTAAAATCGTTTATTTCATTACATATGATTTTGGATTTTCAAAGTTCAAGAAGTGGTGAATGCTGCAGGAATGACCTAATGTTTAGGATCATCTTTTCGAGAAATACTCATTTATGGTTGGCGAAAGTCTAGTTTCGAGATATCCAAGCATATTGATAAACTCGAAAATGTAAACCTACGAAACATTTAATTTTGGATATGAAGATTGTCTTGTTGAAGATTGTGAAGAACTAACATTCATAAAATGTGCTCATTTCTCAATGTGTTTATGTGTAAATGAACTTCTAAATAAGCATTATCATAAATATTAAGCATTGTTATTACGAATAAATCAGAAATTTTATTTTATACATTTAGTTGTCTTTCCATTCGGTTTCAATTCCATGTGCTCTTATTTTCTACGTAACAAGTTGATTAACTTTCAGTTTGTCCTCTTTTATTTGTTTTGTCTTTTCAAACATCCTATTTAAATATAATGTAAATGACGCAGTTATTGACGCTGAGATCTGAGAACCGAAAGGCTTTGGGAAAAATATCTATATGGGCTAAACTAAGTATAAAAAAAAATCAGATAAAAAGGTTTGTTTAAGGGGTTTTTTGGCTTTAGCTTTAACTGCCGAATTTTGCATGATGTACATTGAAGAAAGTGCTACATATTTTTGAATCTAAACAAATTACTATTCTCTGTATGTCCAGTATGTTGCTGACCTTCTCTTTTATGCTTGTAGCAACACTCAAAAACAAATATTCAATATCATGGAGTGTTTGCACATTAATATACATTTCAAGATGGGCAAATACTGGCCTTCAAAAGCCGTTTATACAAAACTAGGAACGTAGTCAGTTAGCCGTGTATAGAGCATTTAATATTTCAAGTTCGGACACCTGCTTTTTAAGTTAAATTGACAAACTTATTTGTATTTTGTTAGCTAATGATTACTCGTTAACCTTCCTCAATTCTCGGATTACCCTCGAACGCATTCATAGCCCTCACCCCTTTTTAAAGGCCTGAATTGCAATAAATTTTATGTTACTATCCCTTATCATTTCACTTTTTTCCCAGCCTTGAAAAGTCCATTGCAAATTTATAACACAGCCCTCATTTTGCCCATCACATATACAATTAGCCGTTGTCTTTTTAGTGATAAGACGGACGCTTATGATACCGACACGAAAGGTGTAAACTATCCAATGCAATGGTCACATTTGTATATATTGATTTATTGGTGAAACACGTCAGCCTTTAAACAAACTGGTTGCACCGCTCTCTTTGGTCCTCAATAACAGATTTTAATTACTGTACTTAACGGTACGCCATATCTGTTGCTCTCACCATGAAAATGTAAGGAGTCTTTCGTTATCATTACTGAAACAGATGATATTACAATAATCTCTCAATATGGCTTCCCTGAGTTATAATTTCCCCATTGGCTTGCTTTTTTTTATGTATATAAATAGTATTTTAATATACATATAATGTACAACTATGTTTTTTTTCATGTATAGCATTCCTTGTTTGTTGTTTGACTATTTCATTTCGTAAGTTTTCCAGCTTTCATTCCGTCATGTAAGCAGTTCTTTAAAGAAAAGTTGATCCCACTCACCCCTCCCCCTCCCCCGATGTGACAATGGTTCAACCCAAGGTTACATGTTCCACTCACCTCCAACTTCTAATTCTTTAACTGTTGTAATAGCTCACTTGACAATAGGGCGTTGTCTGCTCCAAAAGTGTTTTATATCTTAAACTTCAAAGTGTGGTGATAATGTGGATTGAAATATAAAATTACTGATGTTATCATTTAAATAATTGTTTAATAATGTAATCTTTAGATTATAAGTTCACATAATAAACATGTATCCAAAATCAAAATGAAATATCCTTTAATAAGCCTCAGGTTCGAAGTGAAAATAATATCGTGTAAAATAGAATAAACTCTAATAAAGGAATTTCAAAATAGATGGAATAATAATACTGAAGTTAATTGCATAATATTTCATCTACATCATCAAACTTCACTGTCGATCTTGTAAGATGCATTTGATGCTATATTGGCTGGACCTCAGCAGCAACTCTATCTGGCGGCTGGTGATATATCAATTCTAATGGCATATGTCGTGGCAACCATCTTTGCTGCGGCTCTGAATGATTCAATCATAAATAAGAACGCTTTTTGCCTTAGTACTTCTCAGTAATCACAGAAATAAATCTGTAATGATTTTATAAAAAAAAAATACCCAATAATATTTTCTGAAGTTTATTCAATTGTCTTATTAGAAGGTGTAGATCGGAACTAGTTTGTAGTTTGTATAGTTTAATTTTTATTTTTTTTTTGTTTTTTATTCGTATGATTTATAGTACTTTACAATGTGTGTATGGATATGCATTATACATATCTATATATATAAATTAATAAAACAGACAAATCTTTCAATGGTGAAATTACGTTATTTATTTTAAAAATAAAGATTATCTTGTATAAGAAGACAATTTTTATAAATTACAACCTCTTTTAGACATTAAATTTAGTATAAAGACTGAAACATTCCAAATTTTATCGAATTTATTCACAAAAAGGATCTTCGTTAATTCTCTACATAAAATTTTGAAGTTTTAATTTTGATGAGAATTTAGAAACTAAAATATTCAGAGAATTAAAATAATCAGAATTTCTTCAAAGTATTACTTAATAATATCTGCAGTATATATGTGCCAATATCAAGGCTGCAACAACCATAATGTATACGCTACATATTATTGAATCTACAGGAAAGTTCTGTCCACAGAATCAGAATGGAAAATTCCATGAATATTGTAATTAAGAACAGACAGTAACTGAATGGTTTTATCTATCTGCGATGAACTACAAGAATTAGATGGTAATGATGTAATAAAAAGGTTGGTTCATAGGATTTACTTATGCCATTATATAATTTAGAGATACAAGAAAAATAATGCGATAATTGTGAGCCAATATTTCTGTCATTTTTGACAAAATACTGTAACGGAATAAACGTGGTCTAAGATGTTTCTAGAATTTAGAAGATTTCAGATTTCGAGATGAGTCCAAATCTGAATGACCTTTACTAGTCGACGAAGATGTCCTTGGAAAAATGTTTTAACATATTCTTAACCTAGAACAATGACATTGGACAGAATTTTTCAATAGATCCAATAAATATATGAATTATTCTTCTTTGAAGTGAGCTTTTAAACAAGTGCATTTTATATGGCGTTTTTATTCTGAACAAATGTTAGTTAACTGTGCTAGAGGATAAAAATTCAGTGCATTTAATTCTAAGTGCAGTGATGGAAGATGTTGCCATTTAGGAAACGTTTCATTCCATGTCTTATTCTTCTTCATCTTCCTCCTAATAAAAAAAAAATAAAAAATAAATAAGCACCAAAGTAATTCTGAAAGAATACCTGTTAAAAAAATTACTAACTTTTGTGCAAAGTTGTCATCACATACAATGAATTCATTATTTTTAAATTTACACGAAATAAAAAATCATGTTTGATTTTTAATTAAAATGTGTTGTTTCTTCATTAAATCTGATGGTAAAAGAAAAAAATTTCAATTGAAAGACAAGAAGTCAAAAACGGGCGTAAACAAAACAAAAAAAAGGACTAACGAAGTAGGCAATACCATTAACTTTCAGTCGCTATTTTCAATTTTAATTGGTGAAATATAATCACTAATAAGTGAAACCAAAACTAATGCCCAGAATATAGTCTTTACTTTTACAATACTCTCCAGTAAGTATTGTATTGTATTGTAAGTATTGCGATGTGTAAGTTAATAGAAAAGCTGTAATATTACAAAGTAACATTGAAAACGAAAAATATGGAATTCACAAAAGTTCAGTTTCGCGCCTTCAGCCATCATAAAAGGAATCTAGGACAACATCTTCGTGTTTGTTACGTCTCATCAGATTTAAACTCCATGATAAATGAATGAACAATGTCAACTGTTGCAATACGTGTGGGTTAGCGGGTGCCCAAATTCAGTAGTTGTGGATATTCACATCACCATACAGATGATGTCAGTCCACAAAATGTTGAATGGCCAAATGGCTTCCAGTTAATTTCGAGCAAGGAACTGCAGGGCAATGTTTCACGTGCAGTCGGAACTCCGCTGTACTACAGATAACTCATAGAACACATAGAACTTAGTGAACAAGTTCACTGACTGTGCAAGACATTGGCCATCCTTTGTTCCTCCATCGATAAGAAAACATTGTCCACTGTCAGCTGATCCATGGTTTATCGTCTTCACCTGTAAGAAATCTGTCCCTTCAAATTTCTGGATCATTTCTCGAACACCATTTGCGGTCAGTTTTCAGTCCCTTTACTAAACTTTCCAATGCTGTTAAGACACAGCTGTTATTTTGGTAAAACAGCTTCACAACAAGTGTGCAATCCTTTGGTAATATTGTCATTAGGCAATGAAGTGACGCACTCTTCACTTTCTGCTTTTATAACAGTTTTCAATCTCGTGTAATGTATCTCCATTGGTCATTTGCATTATCCATTATAGTACTGAAAAGCCGTATATCACCCTAGAGGCCATTTTTTTTTTATTTTGCATCAAACAAAATTCCATTGCCACGAACGTCCTCACTGTGAAAAATGAAGTCGTTCCTCTAATTGTTACTCCAGTTACAATCTTTTGAAATGTGCACTTTCATTAAGAACACCTTGTGTATTAAGATTCGATTGGATTATACTGATACGAGCAACACAAAAACAATATTAATTAAATAACATTCTTGATCATTCCAAAAACTTGCGAACTCTTAAATTTCTTAGTTATTCAAAACAATGTAATTTATCCTACAATATTATTGTTAAATATACGAGTATATTCTTCTCGTTTTTCCATTCATTTTCTGTATGAGCCCAGATTTTTAAAAATAAAAAATGCTTTTGAAATAACAATGATTTACGTTGATTATTAAATATTAAGAATATTTTTAATGCAGTTAGAAAAAAAAATATATTAACAGAACCGCTATTCATTAAATTTTAATATTTTAATAAATAAAAGCTTTTAATCATTACTTACATCCTTATTTTTGGAGATGTAAAGAGTAGTAAAAAAATTGTAATTAATTTAAGTAACTTGTTAAAAAAATGAATAGTTATAGATAGAGAAATTAAAAACTTCACAAGAAATTGGATTCTAAAAGAAATATTTGAAATATCTGTATCTGTTATTATTTATACAGTATACTCTCAATATCTCGAACTTCGATATCTGGAAAATCTTGACATATCGAAAAATTATTTTTCCCCTTGATATTACATATTCATGGAATTTTAATTTTAATTCTTATGTCGAAGAGTTTTCACTCAAAATCTTGTTATGTCGAATACTTTTCTAAGTAAAAAGTGAATTTTTCCGTTCAATTGTGTCGAATAGTGTTCAAATTGTTAATAAAAATCGCTGTTCAGTTGTCGAAAACGTAGAAAACTATGACTTTGCCCCTATTTTTCAAACAGAAAAAATGGTTGAAGATCAATTTCAAAAGAGATTCTGGTCACGATACTGATTTTTTTAAAGAAATTCTTGCAATGTATGTTGATTGTATTTTACTAATTCTTTTCAATTTAATGTAATTATTTTCGACTATTTTTAAAAACTAGAATTTAAATTGCTGTTTTAAACTTATTGTCAACTATCATTACATATTTATACATATTATCATCTTTCAAGACTCTAGTTTTTAGAATATTATTCCGTATCTTGTGTTTTTTACGTGAATTTTTATGTTTTGGTTATGATCTTGTTATCTCGAAAACTCGGTATCTCGAACTTTTTTCAGCCTCTCTTCGACTTCAAGATATCGAGAGTATACTGTCTGAAATAAATGATGACTACCAAATAGCTTTAGAAACAAAATAAATTTATACATACACACTTCATTATTCAAGAAAATAAACATAATAACAATAAAACACATTAATAAAAATTTAGTAAAGAAATCTCTCACAACCTACATTCGTTTTTTTTCAATTCTTGAACGTAGAATTATAGAATTTTAGAGAAATTTGAACTGATGTAGAAAATATGAAGCTTTATTATTCAATTTAAGGCCCTAACTGTAACAAACTGTAATGCAGTCACAGCAGTCTATTGTGCGAACTCTAGAATGAAGAATATCCTGGCGGAAACCAAGTAAGTGAAGAAGAAGATGAACAATGGAAAGAAGGAAAACATACGAAGAAGCATTCCAGGATTTGAACTCAGATTCATTCATCTCAGTCAGATATTAATCAACTGTTCTTTAATAATAAGTTTTAGTGTACTTGCATTAGTATTAAAGTATCAGCTTCTCCTACTTTAGAATTTGCAAAATTTAAACATTGAATCATTACTCATTTTGAATTGGGTGTAATTACGAATAATAACAGAAAAGAAATTGAGTAATTGGAATTGCTTATAAATCTTTAATTCGCTATAACTGTTTGTTGGGAAATACAAGGTGGCCATAAAATAACTTTCCCTGTTTGGAAGCATCTGCAGCGAAAACTAATGAACGAAATGAAACCAAAATTCAGGTATACTCTATTTAGGGCATTGGGAGTAGAATTCTGCAAAAAAAAAAAAAATTAGTATCAAATGTCGCCGATAGGACAAAATTGGGTCACTCTAAACGTAGATTATGCAAATTTTCTAGTGCAGAAGTGTCAGCAGCGCTACTCAGTCCTTTTAAAAACGTGTGTTCCTTGTAAAGCTGTTTTACACTAACGAGTGCAATGCAGCGTCGGCTCTTAAGGACTTACGTGAAGATCCTATGTCTGCTGTAGCACTGCAAGCTGTGATTCATAAATTCGAGGAAACTCGATCTCTAGGAGTGAGAGCCGGCAGAAGACGAAAACCAGTATTAGACAACACAGTAACAGATGTTCCCACTGCAGTGTTGGACAACACAGGGACTAGTAGTGGTCCAAGCGCTCGTGCAATAGCTCGCCAAACCGGTATGCCTTCTGGGACTGTCTGGAAAATCTTCGGGAAAATGCATTTCTATCCGTATAAGATCAGTCGTGTGCAAGAACTAAAACCTACAGATTATAATAAGCGCCTGACTTTCATGCTAACATTTCTTGTCCAATGGATATCAACAATCATTGGCCTTGGAACATATTGTGGCAAGATGAGGCTCATTTTTTTTTAATGGGTCAGTCAACACTCAAAACTATCGAATCTGGACATGCGAACTTCCCTCAGTGATTCATCAAGTGGCTCTGCTTTCTCCAAAAGTAACTGTATGATGTGGATTCACGGCAGAGTTCATATTAGGACCATACTTTTTTGAGACTACGACTCATACAGGCCCTGTTAACTGCAATATTAATGGAGAGAGATATCTGCAAATGCTGCAAGCGTTTGTCATTCCTGAATTGCAACAAAGACAATGCTCACACTCGACATATTATATGCAAGATGAAGCACGACCACATATTGTTCGTGTAGTACAGAACCTGTTACGCCAGCATTTTGGGAATGAGAGGGTTATCAGTCAATACTTTCCGATAGAATGGCCACGTTCCACGGACATGACCCCATGTGACTTTTGGTTAAGGGGGTACCTGAAATCCATTGTGTATACTGGTGGCGTTACAAACCTGCATTCGTTGAAAGATAACATACGACGTGCTGTTACAAACATCCAAACTTGTACAGAAGAAAAGTCAGTACATTGAAAATGTTGCACGTTGTCCAGAGGACCCTAATCATTGATTAATGTCAGCAATGTTGATAACAAATTGTTAACAAACAATTGATGATTAAAGATTGTTATATTGTTTCAGAACGTTTTACGTGAGTCTCAAACTCCATTCATTATTGTACTGTATGCTCATAAACTTTCATAATCCTTTTTGCGTGCATTCATTGTAATTATTTATCAATTTGCTGGTTCCGACAGTGCCAAATTTTCTCCTATCGGTGACTTTTGGTATTATTTTTTTTTTGCAGAATTCTTCTCCCCATGCCCTCAGTAGACTATACCTGAATTTTAGTTTCATTCCGTTCATTAGTTTTTGCTGCAGATGCCTCCAAACAGGGAAAGTTATTTTATGGCCACCTTGTATATTCTTCTCGTTTTTCTGTTTATTTTCTTTATTAGCCCAGATTCTTAAAAATAAAAAGTGCTTTTGAAATAACAATGATTTACGTAGATTATTGAACATTAAGAATTTTTTAATGCAATTAGAAGAGAAATAATATATTAATAGAATCGCTATTCATGAAATAGAAAAGACTCAAAAAAAAAAAAAAAAAAAAAAACGAGGAATCGTAATTAATCAATGTGAAGAAAGCTTAGAAGGATTTCAACAGTTAAGAGTTTCAAAAAACTGAAAATTTGACAACAAATTATAAAAGTGAAGGGGAAGAAAGTAATTTCCAACTAATGAATGGAAAAAAGAAAAAGAATTCCAATGAGGAAAAAGTTAAAAATAATGTACCAACGATATTAGCCTGGAATGTGAATGGCTTACTGAAAGAGGATAATAGTGAACTGAGGAAAGTGTTAAATGACTTTGATATAATAATTTTAACTTAAACATGGTTGTTAAAAACTGAAAATATTGAAAATATTGATATAAATAATAGGTATGAATGGAGTCATAAATTAGCAGATAAACAAAATAAATTTGAAAGACCAAGTGGCAGCATTAGTACAGGAATAAATAAGAGTAAGAGTATTAAATTTGTTTCACAGAAGATTTATGAGAATTGTATTATTGTAAATGTGGAGAGACGAAAAGACTCCTATAAGATTATTGCTATTTATAATAAAGATATAAATAGATTATTAAATAAATTAAATGAAAATATTATAGAGGATTTAAAAAGGGATGTAAATCTAATTGTTATTGGGGATATGAATGTGCGCATAGGTAATTTAAATTGCAAATGTATTAATTTTAATTTTGAGTACGGAGTTCTTCTTCTCTTCAAAAAAAAAGAAGAGAAGAAGAACTCCGTCCTCAAAATTAAAATTAATACATTTGCAATTTAAATTACATAGAAACTCACAGGATAAGGTGTGTAATTAAGATGGAAAATTACTTATGGAATGGTGAAGAGGAAATAATTTAGAAATTTTAAAGGAAACTATGAAAATAATAACTAGGAAACTGGACTTAAATTGTTGATATAGGGTGTCAGTGATGGACCTATGTTTTGTTAATAAAAAATTCTTATAAACGATATTTATTTTGAAGTAGGGGATTATTAGTTATCAGACCATCTGCCAATCTCAATAAGAAATAGGTTAGACAGAAAAAATATAGCTGAGAAGGTAAAAAAGAATTACATTTGGGAAGTGAGTTTAATAGCGGAGAATATAAATAAATATAAACAGATAATTACAGAAAAATTAAATGATTTAAAATCTATTAACGAAATAAATGATTTGTTGATAGTTTTACAAAATTATTAAAAGAGAGGGTACATACAGGGTGATTC